>JUFY01015130.1:142048-165753 GCA_001855655.1 Leptopilina clavipes
TTTTTTTTTTTTTTTTTTTTAAGTTCTAAAATAATGATTTATGAAGTTTTCGATTTCCTGCGTGTCAGACGAATTTTGACTCATCAGGAAATAAACTCAATAATGTACAAAAATAATTTTTCAAGTCTGTAATTTTCTAATAAAACATATCAGAAAATGAATTAATTCTCAATTATAATTAACGTAAATACCTTTATTTGATTTTTGATTTAATTTTTACAAAAAAGGGTAGTTAAAAAAAATAGGACAAGACTGAAGGTAATTGAAATTTTGTTACATTTTATTTTACGTAATTATAATTTGTGAATATTAAAAATTGATGTGATATTTTCGATTGTTTTTAAAAAATTGTGAATTTTTTTCCAACAGATTTGCCAGCAGCTTGGTGTGGGAATAAATAATTGGCACCATTTAATATGTACGTTGTATGGATAAATACAGTTGAACCCTATAAGTAACGATCAGGGAGTACTTTCGCCAGGGAATAAAAGTGGGAGGTGAGACTTGAACTCTGAGATTCATGGCCCATATATATTTACTCTACCGGCACATGTACCTCTCTTACTTACTCGTGACGCTGAGCGTGGAATACAGAAAGGATCAGAAAGGATAATTGTCATAAACAGACAAGGCAAGTACAACATCTCAAAATATCACATTTAACATTTTCGCACTTCTCTAACATTCTTCATTCTCCAAATCAATTTTTTCCTCTCAATTTTATACAAAAATCACTTTTACTCATTTCTTCATTTTTCTTTTCTTTTCTTTTTTATTTCTCATTCGTAAATATTGAAACATTTTTAATCATAATAAAAAAAAATTTAATTATTGAAAAAATTTATGTCATTTTTTAAAATCATTTTTGAGGTGGTAAAATAATTTTTTGTTTAATTTGAAACTAATGGGTGATAATTTTACATTTTTATTAAATTTGCCGATAAATACTTTTTGTAATATTAATTAGAAATTGAGAAATATAAAGAAACAATTTCCAATAAAGACATTAAATGTTTTCATTTAAAATGGGGGGTAAAAGTGTGAAATTGAACGTTAATGGTTTAATCGTGTAAAAACGGAAGATATTAAATTCAAGTTGTTTTCAAGGTTGAGTGGAGTTCTTTGTTTGAATGGGAGTTAAAAGAATGGTATTATGGAATTTTTATATATACATATATACTCTCAATTAAACGTAGAGGTCAAATTACGCAATTCAAAAAAAAAAAAAGAAGTAAGACAACTTTTTACAGAAATTGTTTATTATTATAAACATTTTTTAATTTTATTATCATCACATATAGATAAGTTCATCAAAAACAAATTTTATCTTTACACAGAAATTTTTTTTTCAAAATTAAAATTTTTTCTATACCGAAAAGAATTTCTTTTTTGTTTTTTGTTTTTTAAAAGTCAAAAAAAAATTTCGAAAGTACAACATACAGAGAAATAGTCAGTGATGGTTGTAAACCTTGATTTTTTTTACGTGCGTCAGAGCTTCGGGGCATTTGTAAAACAATTGGAGAATTAAAAAAAGAAAAAAAAAAGGAAAATTATTCCCTCGAGAGTTAATTTTGCTGTAAAAATATTTATTGTAGAAAAAAAAATGGAATTTTTTTGCATTCATTTCTCGATCTTTGTGCATAGTTTTAGTTCTTGGTGTTATTAATAGGTACCAAATATGGTAACTCAATTATTTACTTTTAAGAGAATCATCTTGAGAAGCAGAGATAGAATTTTCAAACGACCGTTACAATAACCGTTCTTCGATAATCGTTGTTACAGTCTGCATGGTCCGCTGCACGCAATAATGTTTTGCAGAAATCAGGTCCTTGTCGATTTCGATTATAGGGAAAAAATTTTTCTTTCCCTTTTTCAAAAATTACGATTCATATTTTTATAAGTTATCTAACTCATAAAAATGAATGAATCGTAAATATGAACGAAAAATGCTAAAAATATGAAAGAAAGAATATTTTTTTTTGAGTAATAAAATAAAGAAGCTAATATTGTTTGATTTTTCACAGATGCGGTGGATGCTGGCGTTCGTTTTCCTCGTTCTAGTGACAGCCGTTCCAGGTCTAAGGAAAGTGCCAAAAGTCTACAATGCTTTAATTACAACCGATCAAAATCTCTTGCCATCGCGAGCATTTCCAGTTCTTCAGCCAGTGATTCATAAGACCACCGTGGGCTATGTTCCACCATATTATTACTCACAAATTGCACCACAATTTACACCGGAATATGTTCAAATTTCACAAGGACTTGTGCAGGGAAATTCGCCACAGGAAACAATAAAAAAGATCGAAAATGGAAATGAAAATAATAATAATAAAGAAGGCGAACAAATTCCATTGCGATTCTATCCAAATTATCATTCATTCTATTATGATCCATATTTTTACACGTACAATGGTTACGATTCACATTTAGCACCGACTGCCTATCAGGATAATGGCTCAGTGGAACCACTACCGCCTCAAAATTTGCAAAATTTACAAAATCTCCCGCAACATTTCCTACCGAGTCATTATGATGAGAAAAGAATGAAAAATATTTATCACGAGAAAAAGAAAGATATTCCTGATGTTCCTCCACCACCAGTGCCAACGAAAATTACAAAAAGTTCGTAGGTCTTGTACATATAAAAAAAATATTTTTTTTAAACAAATTGTAAATTTACAAAACTCATGAACTTGTTTTTTAATGTATAGAAAGTAATTATTTAATTATTTAAT
This sequence comes from Leptopilina clavipes, assembly GCA_001855655.1. Classification (NCBI taxonomy): domain Eukaryota; kingdom Metazoa; phylum Arthropoda; class Insecta; order Hymenoptera; family Figitidae; genus Leptopilina; species Leptopilina clavipes. The sequence continues at coordinate 144,784 of JUFY01015130.1, forward strand.
AACAATTAAATTAATATATAATTATTTAATTGATTGTTATTCAATAATTAAATATGTATTTAACTGTTCGAACAATTGAGAATGAAAATTGTGATTTGAACGTAAGTTTTTAAAATAAATGTAGATTAGAATTTTTTTTATAATAATATTTTTGATAAAATGCAAGAGACTGCGTTTTTTCATATGTGATTCAAAATATTGTTATTAAGATTGCTCTTTGTGCAATTAATTTTATGTCACAAAATAATATTTGTGCTTAATTTATTTTTTTACAAACATTTGAAATTAATTTTCATATTATTGTCTTATATTTAAATATTAATATTTTATTAAAATTATTTTTATATTAAATTATAGTATTATACAATAAAGTTTATGCCTTTTTGGCATTGAACGTGAAAATAAAAATTAAAAGTTTTTTTTTGAAGAGACTGAGTTGCTATTTAAAAAATTTATCTTAATTTACAAATTGTTATTCAACATTTTTCTCCGATGCCCCAAACTTTTAATAAATATGCAAACTCAAAATTCTTATTAAGCTCCTCGAAATTCAATGAAATTTTTGACTCACCAGGACCACCGGAAATTATTTTCACTTTTAATTCCTTGTCATTTTTTGATTTTATTTCAATGCAAGTAATGCATATTCCTTCAAAATTGATTTCTAATAAATATCCATTAGTTGCTCTATAATTGCCACCAGTGATATGAATATTTTGATTGTAAATTATTTGACCTCTACAGTCACCTATTTTCCTGTATTTATTATTTTCCAGATTAACCTGTATAAATTAAATTAAATAATTATTTAAAATAATACAAATTTTCAAATTTTTATAAATATTTTACATTTTTATAATAATTAAATATTAATAATAAATAATAATAGTAATAAATATAATAATAAACGGTTTAAACAATTTAAACAAACAACTAGTGCGGAATGATTTATTTTGGTCAGCCAATCGAATAATGGCGCGAAATGAAATATTTAACATTTTAAATTTTGCGCCATTATTTGATTGGCGGATCAATGTAAATCTTTGTGCGCAGGTGCGACGTTTCATTCCTGTGGTTCTATTCCGTTCATTCCGTTCCTTGCAACGCTGCAACCACATTGCTACCGGCTTCTTTTCACGTTTTTATAAGTGCAAATTTTCAAGTAAATATTGAATAAACTATTGTCCAAGAGTGTGAAAGTGAAACAAAAAATGTTACGGAACAAGTTAAACATTAAATATAACCTAAACGTCAACAGATGTATCAGTTCCATTGAAATCAAAGTTTGACACATAACCTAAAAATATTCATCAAAATCACACATCAAATGATGATTATTGAGGAAAAGACTGTTAATAAATGTTGATTAGGTATGTACCATTCAATTACAGTAATTATTAATGTTTATATATTATTTATTTCTAATGAATATTTAAAAAACGTGTTAAATTATACGAAATAAGTAGTATTTTTCTTAAAAAGTGTTGCACAAAGAACATCGTTCAAAAGAAGCGTTTTCCGTTAAAAAATATGCGCAATATGGCGTGAAAAAATTTATTATTGTTTACTTTTGCTCCCAATTCCCGTGCTCGAGAAACAAATACCATAGGATTCGTTTTGCACCTGGTGCATAAAAAATCAAGTAAATATTCTCTTACCTCAGTATTTTGAATTCCAGTGGTAAAATTTTTATTCGCATTGATGTCTGACTCATTAAAATTCTGATCTAAATGTTCAAGTGGAGATGAATCTATCGGATTCGTATTTAATAAATTAAAATCAGAATTACTTGTCTCTAGGTCCCTCAGAATTGTACCATTTGTTTCCAGGGCTTTTTGAATTGCGTCGTACTCTTGTCTCAATTTTTTTCGTTCTTGATAATATTCATTTAGATGTTCAATATCATTTCTATGATAATAAACCTGTTCTTTGGGAACTTTTTGCTTTAGTTCTTGATCAGATTCATTCTTCTGTAAAATTAAAGACTTTAATGTCTGTTATTCATTTTTCTTATTTATGCAAATATAATACATTAATACAATCACAATATTAATTATTAACAATAATCAGAAATGGAAAAAATTTATTACAGACAAATTAAATTCTTATAACAAATTTTTCTTCAAATGTGTGAAATTAATGAAAACAAATATAATTATCAATGAATAGGAATTAACAAAAAAGGTGTTTATTTATCTTACTTTTCGATTTTTTGTCAGAAAAAATTCTTCACTGAAGGACGTAATAATTAGAAGTATCGTAAACTGTAAGAAATAGTTACGATTACCGAGTATCATCCTTGGAATGAGAAAGTTTAATATGCGCGAAAGAAACTGACAATCCTTCCGCGATTATGATTAAAACTAGAATACGATACTTCACCTATAGTGACCCCATGTTATCGGGAGTATGTATAGTCAGATATAGTATGAAATTTATGTTGAAAAATGTTTAATTTTCACATTTATTTTTTATGTTTTGTTTTACATTGTAAAGTCTATTAATTTAACTCTAATAGATATGTGTTTATATTTATTTGTATTTAATTATTAATTTGGCATTTCTATTTACATATTTTTACTTTTTTTTCAATGATTGTTTTTTTTAAATTTCAATTTAGATAATTTCTTGCAATATTGTGAAATTTATTTATTTATTTTTTACTCTAATGCATCGACTGTGACAGAATCTTCATTGGCTTCGGTGGAATCTTCATCGGGTTTCTTTTTTTTATCCTCTGGTTTCTTTTTATCATTTTCTGGTTTCTTTTTATCATCTTCTGGCTTTTTTTTATCGTCTTCTGGTTTCTTAGGATTTTTGTCACTTTTATTTTTCTTCTTTTCATCCTTTTCATCCTTTTTGTCTAATTTTTCAATTCCGTCGTCGTCGTCGCCATTTTCTGCATCTTTATTAGGATCTTCTTGGTCCTTGTCCTCTTTATCTTCTTTGTCATCTTTGTCTTCCTTATTTTTCTTGTTTTTCTTGTCTTTTTTTGGTTTGTCCTTCGATGATGGATCTTCGGGTCCAGGAAGTAGAGGCGGCGATAGTGGATACACTGGTCTTCCTCCAATATAAAACTGAAAATATTAATTTATAAATAAATTAATTTAGTCATAAAAATTATTAATTATTAATTAAAATTTATTAATTTATATCATGTTATAGAATATTACCTGTACTGGAGGTTGTCGATAGTCATATACAGGTGTTCCAAAGTAACTATAAACTGTTGGTGTTTGCGGTTGAGGATAAGTTGGATAACTACTTGGATAAATAGAACCAGGGAATGATTTAAATCCACTATTTATCTGAAAAAGATTTTAGATAAATTTTTCCTGTCGAATTTTTTTTGTTCGTTTAGAAGAAATTGTTTGGTTAGTTGAGAATAATTTAGTCACTGAACGATTTTTTATTGTAGTGGTATTTTTACTTTATCTATTGACTTTCTTCTTTTGATGAAATATTGATAGAACTCTTTGCGAATTTAATAATTTAGAAAAAGTTATTTCGTTATATTAGAGGAATTATTAGCGTAATTAAACTATCAAATATGTAATAATATTTAAAAAGTGGTTTTAATTACCCTGTAGGTATCGTAATAGGCATATGGTGTATAAGGTTGTTGCGCTGGTGGAAAACGAAAAAATTGTGGCTGATACACTCCATAGGTTGACGTAACTGGAGTGAAATTTAAAGAAACACCCAACATGAGAAGTAACGCGATGATCTTGATTTTCTATAAATGAATACATTAATTTTCAGAAAAGAAATATATGCCATATTTATTTCTTTAAAGTATAATATTTTCTAGAAAAAAATCCAATCTTGCAAATTATAGTATTTATATGGAATGAACAATTTGTGTTTGCAAATTTTGCGCAAGATGAAAAAAATAGAGGATTCATTAATGTTAATTGAACTGATTGGTATAATATTTTTGATATTGGTATTAAATATTTTTAGAAAAAATATTTTATATTAAAATATTTAACAAACAAAAATCTTTGTCAATTTTAACACTTCGATAATAAAAATTATTATATTGGTAATTAATGTTAATAATTGTAGTTTCTTTATTTATGACTAATGATTTTATGAAGAGCGCACAGTTTTCTTTTTTCTGCAAACATTATTATAAAGAAATGATATATTTATTATATATATATGTATATATTCGCAGATGTAACTGAATTTTCCTGTTGTAAGGACGATTTTTTGTTTTCATAGCCTTGGTAGACATTTAAATAATAATTTGCGCTCTTAAAACTGTTTTTTATTGCTCATTTTTTTACACTCTTATTTTGTAATTGAAATTTTATAAATACCATCAATTAAAAAGGTAGAAGACAGTTTGCAGAGTGTAAACTTGATTTATGGAATAAAAGTATACGTTATGTAAACAGATTAATTTTTTAAATTTTATTATTAATAATTTATTAATTTATTTTTTAACTTAATTATAAATATATAATTATTATAATTCCATAATTATTTTCAGTGTATATTAATTATTTAAATTATTTATTAACTATAATTTTAATTATTATTTAATAATTCTCATTGAACTTTGAGAAAAATTGACAAAGATTTGGATGTTTTGTTTATTTCCGTAATAAAAAATTGTTGTAGAGAAAAAAAATTAATCTATCGTGTAATAATTTTGATGACAAATATTTGATTACTTTTTTATAATACCGAATTGTTTGTTTTAAAATTTCGTAAAATATTATAACGGGAATTTAATGGTATATTTTTTTTTCATTGAACTCACGTTCATTGTGACAGCTTTCGCATAGAATCAGACAACGTGCACTAAACTGTGAGTTTTAGCGGTATCCACCACTTATATATATTCACCGTGGAATCAAAATCCCCACCAGAATTGTATTTTCATTGTTAGAATTATTATTTCTTCACTTATTTCGAACTTCACTTTATTAAAAAAAATTAGTTTTCTAATTCAAATTCATTTCAACTTGGCCATAAAATTTCACTAATTATTTTTATAAACATGTGTTGTAAATTTTAACAGAAAATCGAAAAATTTTTGTTGTTGAAATTTTACAAATCAATAGTGTAAATAATTAAAATTTACATTTTATTTTTCAAAAGACAACTTTTTGTTTCTTGTATTGAAATTAATGAAAAAAATGTTATTTTCTGTTCTCAGGAAATTTTTGTTTAAGCGCAGATCGTTTATGGTTGTTATTATACTTATGACTGACGAAGAGGAATTTTAGTGTGCAAACATGCTTCTGAGTAAAGAGAGATTTATATATGCTTTAGTGTGATAATAAGAGATTATTGAGAAAAAGGATTAATCTGACATACAGTCACTCAAGTTGAAGGTGCTAGTGGTGAGTATAAAAAAGAATATATTCATTCGAATAGGAGATGAACGGATGTTATTTCAAAGTCATTAAATAAGCAGTTATAATACATAATATATTAACCGGTTAGCATTGACGAAATTCAAGATTAGATCAAAAATAAAAGGGTGTGGCTCAACTTTTTGTGTCATAATTCAAAATTTGCATTTGGTGATTGCCAAAATATATCATCTCAATATAGCGTCCATCAGAAACTCGAAAGTAGTTCAATAGTTTTAGCAATTTCTCAAATGTTGCAATAGAAATATTAATTAATTAATCAATCTCTTTTAATTTCCAATTTTTCCAATGAATAGAATTTCGAAACAACTTCACATTGTCAATAATTTTTCATGGTTAATAACCCGTAAAAATTTTTGAACAAAGAAATGTGATCTATAGGTGTCAAATTTACCCCTCAGTCTTTGAATTTCTCCTAAAAATTAATAAAAATGTGTGACATGGAAATGAGACTATTCGAATTAAAAAATTTTCTTTGACAGTTTCTTATAGTCTTTTACAATACAATTTTTTTTTTTAACAAAATTTTCTTTTCGTTCATTTGAACGTTCAAAACTTTAGTCTCATACATGGAAAACGAGTGCAAGGACAAAAATTCCAGTGAGAATAATAATTGGTAGTTACTTTTTTCATTATAATTTCAGAGTTTTATTTATTTCTATAGTGTCATTATATGCGCAAATGTCCTTTATAGTTAATTTTTATTTTCCATGGTAATAAGCTCACGTTTGTTTTTTAAATTAATTTTGTAAGTTAATAAATTAGCTTTCAAGTTTTTCTTTTTATTTCAATATAAAAAATTGTTCGTTTTTCAAAAAGGTATAATTTTTGTAAAGAAAAAATTTTGCGGAAATTAAATGTTTCTCATTCGTATAATATTGAAATTAATTACTTTTCGGATTTATTTGAGAAAAATTATCTTAATTGACCCATTGTTAGAGTGCAATTTAAACCTGAGCGGGTTTTGTATAGTAATATTTCTAAAATCGATATAGCGGTAAAGTTCGTAAGGTGTCGAGAAAATTCGTGAAAGTTCGCACTACTTTCAATCAATCTGCAACCAGTTATCGTGTTTGTCAACAATACTCAAGATCTTCTTTATACTCACGAATCCGCAGTATATCACAATATCAAATTAGAAACACGAAAGTCGTGTTCGCGAAGTCGTTCTATTCATCACGCGTATAATTTTTTTATTTTCCCTTCCCAAATATATAATGTCACGTGCTTCAGCAGTTGTCATTTGTTCATTTTTTTTCTCATAATTGAATTGTCACAAGTTGATTCTCGAATTTAAAGACATTATTTTTTATTTCAAATTTATTGTGAATTTTTCAAAAATAAAAAAGAAATGCACCCTTAAAGCTGATAATATTCAGGTAACAAAAATATGTTATTTAGAAATTAATTTTTTAAATAGATACATTTTTAATATTCAGGTGAATAATTTTGAATTATTTTTTTATTAAAGTAACGCAGAGTTAATAATAATAAGTAAATATAGAAAACAGTTGATTAATTGTTTATCTATCAATGTGTTTATAATTGGTTAATTCAAAAAAAAATTTGCATCATTCAAATGAATATATATTGTTATAATAATTATATTTGAGAATTTTAGAATTAATTTTTGTAATATACGTAAAATTACTTATTATTGCCTAATAATAATAGTTGTGGTAATTTTACGCTTGGAGATTAGACATTTTACACATTTTTTTATAAAACATTGGCGCAGTTCTTGATATATTTCCATCTGTCACGATAGGGTTGAGATTATAGAGTAAAAGACGTGAAGATTATAGATAAGTTTGAATTACTGCATATTGAAGCAATAAAAATTGAGTTTCACAATAACAGTTTAATTTCAAATAAAGAATAGATGTTAACATTTTTTTTTTTTGCAATCTTTTATAAATGTTGGTTACTTTTCAGAAAATTGGAATAAATTGTCTCTCCATACGTATAAAATTATTTGTTAATTAAAAACTAAAAAAAACAATTGTTTTCAATAAACATTCCGTTTATTGTTTATCTTGGAAAGTATGAGTTCTTTTTCAAAAAATTATTTTCTAAATTTATCAAAAAAAATAATAGTAATTAGGCATTTCTTTGGTTTAAATACCTATAGAACATGTGATGATGTATATTTTTTGGCAGAGGATCAATTTTTAAAAGTGCTAATTTTCCCAAAAGTTATTATAATTCTAGATATAAAGTATAAATTTTTTTTGTTCCTTTTTTTTGTAGGAAATATTAATTTGCCGTAAATTTAGAATATATCGCAAAAGCAATTTCAATATTTTGTCAAAAGTCCAAATAATAATGAAAAACTTTTTGCGCACGATAAACGAGCGCTCTATATAATTTTCAAAATATTAATTCGAGAAGATGTTTGAATTTAAAATACAAGTGATAAATTTAAGAAACGGGAAGTACATATTTTGGCCGCAATTTTTTTTTTCTGTGAAAATGTTTTATTCGGAATTATTATTTAACTATATTTATTTATTTATATGTGTTATATTAATTAATAATATAGAATTTTATATGCGCAAAAGAAAAAAGAAAAAAAATTTTACGAACAATTTAAAAACAATTTTTTAGTATATCGCTGATTGTTTATTGTTGATTTTGGGTGAATAATTTAATTGTATTTTTTTAATATTGCGATATAAAAGAGTATAGTGAAAGAAACGATTTTCGGAAAACCCGCCCCATTTATAAATAGTGGGGCCGCGTGCGTGCGTACTTGGGATTTAAACATAGTTTTGGCAGCGGGAAACGTCAAACCGTCAAGGAGTGGCAAAGCGCGTGGTTTCTTGTCACTTTCATAAGCAAAATTTTCGCTAAAAGAACAAAAAAAATTTTTAAACACAATTTTCCTTTATCCCTTTGTCATTTATAGGTACAAATATACAATTAGTCTTTGATTGTTCCTTTATAAAGTCAATTTAATGCCCTATTGTCATTCATCAAGATTTATTTTTTCTAATTCTAATTGATTCGTAAATTTTAAAAATGGTGCAGTTTCAGTGATAAGTGAATATTATCAAAAAGAAAATATGCGTGAAAAGAAGTTTTAATTAAAATTAGTAAAAAAAAATTACTAAAATTTTATAAGGTAATTTTTTAGTTAATAATTATTAATCGTTGATTTAAATTTTTTTATTAATGAAAATATGGAGCCAATTAAGATGAAAGAAATAAACAAAAGAGCGGAGAGACAAAATAGACTGAAACTGTATAATAATAGGGAAAATAAGGAAAACTGTCTTCCAGTACAGGATGAGGATGAGTAATTAATTTATTCGTGTGAAGATTTTTATAAGAGTGCTGCTTTGTTAAAAAATGGCAACGCATGAGTGCACTTTTTTTTTATTTTATTCAAAAAAAAAAAAAAAAAAAATTGAGAAGATTTGAAAATAATTATAACAAATTCTAATTGAATGTTTTTTGTGCATGGGGCAAGTTTTTCACGTTCTTGAAAGCTCCTTTTATTTACACTAATGTGAAATTTAGTTTAAACTATAGATCCAGACTAAAATGAACTTCCCTTGTTAAAACAAATGAATAACTTAAATATAAAAATAATAGAAACTATTATTATTAATTAATTAATTTTTTCTATTTGCAGTGTAATGTCACCGAGCAATAAAAATGCGGAAGAAGCTGTAATTGACGTTCTTTTGGAAAAATTAAGGGACATTGTAGTCAATAAATCACAAGAATCGTCAGATTCGTTAAGATCTGTCACAGCGAAAATTCATGGACGGCTTACATCTTCTGGTAATTTAAAAAAAATTTTTATTTACTTCTTTTTTAGAAACATTTCTGTTATAAATTTTTTATTCGAATTTAAGAACTATATATAATTTTGAAAATTAATTATGTTTCAAAGTACAAGTTTTGTTAACAAAAAAGTATTTTTGAAAGTTTCTCTAAATTTATTTTTAGACAAATGTATATTAACTTATAGAGTTTCGTTCGTTAATCGCTAAAGCTTGTGCACGATCAAGCTTCTCACCGTAAAGCAGTATTTTAGATTGAAACGTGTAAACTTTACCTTTTGCAGATCGATTACATCAAATTTTACTCACGCGGAACGTATTTAGAAACATTTTAACAGAAAATAGCGTTTAAAAGTTGCTTATCTATTAGCGAAACTGTATTCTTCTTTGAATAATTATTATATTATTTCTTATTTATTTTTATTTATTACGTAATAATATTTTTATTTTAATATTTATATTAATTATTAATTAATTGATATTATTACTTAAATTTACTAAAAATACTAGATATAATTATTATTAAGAAAAATTTTTTGATATAACTTAAATTTTTAATATTAATGTTTCTCGATATGCAGATTGTATAATGTAAACAAATATGCGCGAAATGGTATAAATTATATCAGAGACAAGATAATTGATGGCACACCAATGTACCGTCAAATTAGCCAGTTTCAAAAACTTCAATTTATTTCTAACAATTATTTTGCCAAGATTTGTTTCTTATATTTTGTGCAAGTTTCTTTCGCCTTTTATTTACAATAAACAAGTGCTTCATTCATTTAAAGGTAAACGAAAGTTGCCTGCGGGAAAAATATTATTAATATCAATAATATTTTTAATTTCTTACGGATTAAATTTTTATTTAGATAGAAAATTTTCCAAACATATTTTTTTTATTATATACTTTCTTTCTCTTAACATCATGTAAATTGTATGTGAGTATTGTTTGTAATGAATTTCTGGCAAGATACACTAGAATTTGTTCAATTTCCCACTACTGGCAGGTTCATGACTTTGGAATCGATTTGATCTGTCAACTATAAAATACGAACTGTATTCTTTGCCAAAAGTATGTTATTTCTCTTATCTTTGTGCTGTATCTGCACAACAAGAATCTCACATTTCAAGTTCGAGGTTGACTGAAATATATTTCTTTAAATTCGAAACATAATAGTTCTAAATTTGAAATAAAAAAATAATTTTAATAACTAATTTAAATTTTTTTATATTAAAAAATATTATTAAGCTTTTATTTTCTTTTTTAGATCGCAAAACGAGGGAGCGAACGCTCGAGAAATTATGGAAAAAAAATTCCGGATCAATGGGAATTCTCCTCGCATCGCTTGAGGTAATGATAAATTTAATTTATTATGTTCTTCGTCTGTTTTTAAATATTTAATTGAAAATGATAAAAAATACTTTTATTTGATCAAAATCTAAATGTAAATCTTCACAAGATTAAAATCAAGAAATAATTAATTATACATATAAACAATCAATATTAATTGAATTTGTTGAAATGTTTAAAGTTTGCAATGAATCTTAAGAAAATGCCAAAGTACACTGTTCGGAAAATTTGTTCGCATTTCAAATAAATTAAATAAGAAAGGTAGAAAACGTTCCAAGAATAATTGTGTACACTTTTTTTTGTGCTTATAAATAAAAATTTTGCGAATAATTTTCATAGCTATGTCGAGAAGGAATAGAAAAAAGAAGAAAAAAAATTTTTCTAAAATAAATAACAATTTTTTGTTGTTGAATTATATACCTATGTATTTTAATTAACAAAATATGATGTCAAGGCTCGGTAAACGTGGGAGCATTGAACTGATTCTAAAAATACATTAGACTTTTAGTCTGAATGTGATTTCCACAATTCACTATAAAGTTTTTAGCTGCAAGTTTAATTAGGACTTGCCCCATTTAATTAAAGGATCGGCCTTGATGTAAAAGAAATCTAAATTTAGTGAGTGATGAGGTTGAATATTTTATAAAGTGACGAGACATGAGATAAATAACACATCACTTTGTACAGTTTTTTTTAAATATGATAGAGGATATTTCTTTTTAAAATCTAGAAATTAGATCTCTTTTCTAGTATTTGGAATTTTTTTCTTTTATTCTTTCTTTTTGGTGCAATGTACCCGGTTTTTGGCACCCGACAACTTATGATAATCCTTGAGAAGAAAGAGTGTAATTTATCCGTTCCAATTTCCGGTTGGTTTCGTATTGTTGCAGGCACGAAACCTAGAAATATCATTTATTACGTCAGAAGTGTACGACATGAATCCAGATTTGTTGGCCTACCAACTGCGTCAATAATAGATCCAACATTAACTGCTTCTTCTACTTTTTTCAGATTTCATTACGATAAGAAAATATAAATTTCTTTTCGCGATGTCAAAGAATATTTTTAATAATCAACAAAATCAAATTCAGTGATGATGATTTTTTATATTAAAAAAAATGTATGAATCTTGAATTGTTTATTTATTGTTTGTTGATACTGTTTTAGAATTGCAAAGATAACATCACAAATTGCACTTTGGTTGGAATTCTTCGAGAATGTATATCGCCAAAAATTCCAAAGACGAAGACAAAGGCATCAAAAAGTAAAAGCGATTTACGTGAGTAAAGAATTAAAAAATTTATTTCAGATTTTTTATAAACGATAGTCTTTGTTTCTTTTGCTTCTAAAATTTCTAATAATTTATTTATTTATTTAAATAAAATGTGTTTTTTGTAACAAATTGTTTTAGGTACCAATAGCAGATTGGCTCTTAGTAAGTTGATTAATCTGGGCGGCACAGAAGTTTTAATAAAACTTTTGATAAATTCACAACATGCGGATCCTGTAATGATCGAAGTATTAGTCCAAGAGGTGCTCTGGTTATTAGGTCAGGTAATATATTTTCCCTTCTTTCCTTTTCTATATTTAATTAATTTTTTCTAGACAAATTTTAAAAAACAAATTTTTAAACAAATTTTCATTTAGAATGAAAAAAAATACCTTTAGAAATAATTAAAAGAAACTATACACCTTTGAGATATTATTTTTTGAATTTAAATATTTCTTTGAGAAATTGAATTGTTTTCTAAGAAATTTACCTTTAATTTATCATTTGAAAATTTTTAATTAAAATTTGTTCCACACAAATTATTTCCATGTAAGGCGTAAATGTGTAGAAGAGCAAGTTTTGCAAGTTTTTTTTTTTTCATCGAAAGCTATTATTAAATTAAAATTGGCGTGATTTAAGGTCGAGATATTACCTTGAAACGTTTAAACTACTAGATTATTGTTTCTATGAAATTTATGCTTCTTTGTGCAGATCGCCCAGAAGGATAAAAATTTTGCTATGAAAGTGAAAACTCTCAATTCCTTGAAGCTCTTTCATAATTTGTTCAAGCAGCATTTTAATCAAAACAAAACGCTGCTACCACTGTTGCTCATCTTTAAAAGTTTGTCCAAAAACTGTAAGTTTTATCAGAATATTAATTCATTATATTATTACTATTATTATTATAAATCGAAAAAAAATTTTACAGGCATTTCTCAACAATTTTTGTTGAGAGACGGCGTTGTTCATACTTTAGAGAAAACTTTTGTTTATCTCGGTTATTCGCCCCATTTGAAACTTGGAACATTAATGGATTGTTTCAAATATTTCAGTGCAAGTAGTAAGTAAGAAGTTAAAAAAGCGAATTCAAAAATATTATTTCAGATAACAAATTATTTGAAATGTTTTTTAACAGAACTCTGCTGTACAAAATTGATAAAAATCGGAATTGTACATCAGTTTATGCGATTGTTTGAAAGATGGGAAAGATTCGATGGACAACTGAGATTGAAAATTTGTAACAGTGCACTTAGTACCCTGCAGCATCTTTGTGTTCTAAGTAAATATTTTTAAGAAATATTCGATAATAGAATAATAAATAAATTCTCATTAGTGATGTGAATGTAAAATATATATTAAATATTTTTTAAATATGCAAAGAATTGTATATAGAACAAAATTTAAAGAAATAGTTTATTGGCTAGTTATTATAATTATTTGAAATCATTGATTAATATTAAGATGACGTGACACTAATTAATTTTACAGATACGGGGAAGAAAGCGATAAAAGCAAACGGAGGCTTGCAACTTCTTTATCGATTTTGTACCAATTTTCCAGACAGCAAAACATACGATTCGGTATTATCAAGAGTTTGCGACATCATCAGTCAATGCCTCGAGAAAAGAGAACTTCCAGTTCCAAAAATTTCACCTGCCAGGTAAATTTAATTTAAATGTTTAATTTTCAAAATTAGGTAAACATTTTTTTTATATCAAACCTCAATAGTGTGGATTAAATTTTTCAATGAAACACTTTTTAATATTTATTGAAACAGATTAGAATATTTGTATTTACGAAAACAAATTTTCAATAGATTTCCATTACCTGGAACAAATGTGAGAACTAGCAGTGTGGACAGTATTAGTGATGCCGAGAGTCAGGTAAGAGGGAAAATTTACAATTTTTTACTTAAAATGTGAATCTATAAGCTGTTTTTCCTGTTGAAATCAGGTTTTAGGCTCTTACAGCGACGCAGAATCGGGCGAAGAAGAAGAAGATAGTCATGTTTTTCGTAATTTACGAGATTCCAAATCTGACGACATTGACGAAAATAAATTTTTTGCCGGTGTTATTACATCACAGAGGTCTGAGGAAGATCTCGCTGGGTAAATAAATAAATGAATTCCTATTTCGATTTCTTTATTACTCATAAATATTCACGTATGATCTATTTTAAAATTTTATCTTCTAGTTACGAGTCAAGACTGATTTGAAAATTTACCATATTGTAAACAATAATTTATTTCCTGGTTAATGAAAAACTTTTTTTTTAATTTTCAGTTATAATGTATTTTTTAAAGAATTGGGAAGCTTGAAAAATCAGTTATCGACTGTCAAGATTTCCCCAAATCAAAAAATCGATGCACTTCATTTGCCAAATGAGAAACAGTGTTCAAAATTGGTGAAACTGAACAAACATAGAAATTCACTGGATTCGATGACGACCTGTTCTTCAAAATTGTCGAATGTAAGTTCCTCATTTGTCGTAAATGAACTGAAATCTTTAGACACCGTTGCGGGGAATGCAACCGATCAACATGCATATTGTGCAATCGCCAGTAAAGTGAAGAGTATAATAAAATTCGTCAAAGTTGCCTATCCGGATCTTCGCGGTGGTGATGGTTTAGGAAAATTGGAACCACTTAATAGTAAAGACAGAAGAATTTGTAGATCTAAACTTCTCACATCTGTGGATCGTGGTCTTCATCCAGGAAATATTCCACAGGAAACAGTTTATGATCTTGATGCACTAGCCGCCAATCATTCCAATCAATCGATAGATAAACTCCTCTCAAATTGGGATGAACTTCGAGTTGGCAAACGTCACAGTGACATCAAACATTTACTGTTTGAATCAAGATTCGAGAGTGGAAATCTCAGGAAAGCAATACAGGTACAGGAAAAAATAATTTTAATCACACTTTCTTTTGGATTAACCCCCCAAAAAAATTGTTTACTAATTTTTTTTGTTTAAATTACAGATTGGACCAAAGGAGTATGATTTGATCTTAACCCCTGATGTAAATAGCGGATCGAGACATCAGTGGTTTTACTTTGAAGTTTCCAATATGGAGGGAAATATGCTCTATACGTTCAATATTATTAATTGTGAAAAAGCCAATTCGCAATTTAATTTTGGAATGAAACCGATTCTATTTAGTGTAATTGAGGCACAACGTGGAAGAGCCGGATGGATTCGGACTGGAATTGATATTTGCTATTATAGAAATTGTTATCAAAGGCAAGGAAAGGGGAAAAATTATTTAACAACGTCATTCACAGTTGATTTTCCCCATGCCAATGATGTCTGCTATTTGGCCTATCATTTTCCATATACCTATAGTCAATTGATGAGCAACATTTGGAAATGGACGAGAACAATAGCACCTGGAAAAATTTATTGTAGAGTCGAAAATCTTTGTGATAGCCTCAATGGTAATGAAAATCCTCTGCTAACCATAACTGCACCAAATTCCACCAGTAGTCCCATTCAGGTATGATTTTTCATTTCCTTTAACTTTCAATCAATTCTGAATTTTCATCTCGAAACATTATATAATTAAAACTTCAGTCGATTTAAAATTCGTCAAAATTTTAAATAATCTTTTCCATTCATTTTTAATTTAAATCAATTAATTCAATCGACCGAAAACAAATTCATTAGTTATTTTACAGGATAATTTATGGTAAGTAACATTATTTTACCACCTGTTTGTCATTGATTAAATACAGCTTTATGTTTAAAGTTAAATTTTTAAAATAATTTTCTATATTTTCAAAAAAAATTAAGTAATAAATTAATTATTAGGATCGGAAAATAATTTTTCTCACATCGAGGGTCCATCCTGGTGAGAGTAATGCATCCTGGGTTATGAAGGGAACATTGGAGGCTCTTTTGGATGATTCCCAATACGCCAATAATCTCAGGGAGAATTATGTGTTCAAAATTGTGCCAATGCTCAACATTGAAGGTGTTATCAACGGTTGGTGAGTACATTTTTCATCCATTAATTTTACTCGTTAAATTAATTAATCTTCACAATAATAATACAATTATTATTATTGTCATAAAACAAATGGACCGAAAACGACATTTTTTTTCCAAAATTCTAATTTGGATGATAAAATTCCCATTAAAAATGTATCTATTCCTTTATTAATGATCAATCATACAAATTATTCATTCATGTCCATAGGAGTTGAATCTATCATCTTCTATATTAGAAAAAAAAAAATACTTAAAAGTTAGAAAATCTCTTTTTGAGAGCAAACTAAAATTATTAACTCGTTAAAACGTATCTAATCGATTTTTTTTTGCACAAAGAGTCTATATCTCATTTCACATGTCGCGAAAATGTTTCCCTTTTTTTCTACTTATTACAATTGTATTATCAATCATCAGTACATTTTTATAAAATGTGTGGCGCGGGCGGACCCCCGAAGCCCCACATTATTGGATTTCGAATTCTAATAATATCTAAATTATTGTCTAATAATTTGAAA
The DNA here is from genome assembly GCA_001855655.1 of Leptopilina clavipes. Lineage (NCBI taxonomy): Eukaryota > Metazoa > Arthropoda > Insecta > Hymenoptera > Figitidae > Leptopilina > Leptopilina clavipes. Next base: position 161,095 of record JUFY01015130.1, read on the forward strand.
CGCTTTCATAAAAAAAACTAATGCCTACAATCCCATCGTCGTACATGGTGCCATTTTTTATACCATCTATTAATGAAACGAGCCAAATTAATTTACTTAGCAAGTTACAAAATACAATGAAACAAATTATGAACATTCAATGTCCGCCGACGCCACTGATTTTTATTTCTGATTTCGCGACAACTCTTATGAATTTTGACAATAAATCAAAATTCGTGCGAGTTTTTTTTTTATTTACGAAATTCGAACGCTAGATAGGGGAAAAGTTTTGCAAAAAAGTGAAGACAGAATTAATGGTTTAGATATGAGATTTATGACTAAAGATTCGATTTGTTTATTATTATTATTATTATTATTGGTAATAGTGATTAATCTCTCTAGCGTGAATTTTTGTTTTTTCAAAGCCAATCTCGCTCTCCAAGGCATTTTTTTAGGCACCACTAACGTCAAGATAGTCTCTTGAATGAATGTGTGGAAAATGATTGATGTGGATATAGATTGACGATGATCACGAGCCAGTTGATGGTTAGGTTACTTATATGGGACAAAAAGACTAGACATTAGTGGCACCATGAAGCAAATCGCTTAGCAATTCATATTGTTCTTGAAATAATATTTGTGATTTATTTTGTGAAATGCTGTCGCAGTTATTGCTTGGACGCGAGGCGAAATGATGATAATGATGATTTAATGATGAATGACGATGATAAATTAAATTTACTTGGACGGAGGATCTAATACTTTGCCGTTGTTGCGCACTTTGATGCTGTACCTATAGGACGGTTCCGCATCCGGGAGGATGGTACTTGAGTCTTCTTCTTGATCCTTGACTGGCGTCACCAGTTCGCTCTGCTCTAATTGAACCGCCTGATCCGATTGATAGTCGAGCATTGAATTATACGGTCCAACTGTGTGCGGATCCAATAAAGCGTTATTTGGCAATTCAGTTTCGGCGTTCTCAAAATCCGTGGGCTCCTCGCGATGTTCGGCGTTTAAAATGGGACTTGATCGAGAGAGTGAGCGCACCTCATGGGTCTCGAGTCCATCGAAGGCGGAATCCTTTTGTACTTGCGATGGTGTGTTTGAGAAGAGGCTGGTAATGTCGGGAATGTGATCAGTTCGTGTGCTCTTCTCGAGAATCATTGGATTGGTGTTGCCACGGATTTCATTGTTGGTGTGATGACGAGCGATTGCTGGTAGAGCTGATGAAATTCTATTGATAGGATCCTCGTGTGATCGTTTTGGCGATGGTGTCGCTGAAGAAGAGGCTCGTTGTTCATCGTCATGAATTTGTTTTGTTTGATCATCCTCCTGGTGGGTTACGGTTGGCGCGGCGGTGCTAGCGATGTAGGGCTTACGATTCCTGAAATCAAACATCGGGAGAAACCCACCTAAAGGGTGATCGAACAAGGGAATCGAGAACGTCGATCGGGTCAATCTGGGCAATTTTTTTTTCTTTAAAAAAAGTGGCTTTTCGCCTAGCAGTAATTTTTCTGGTTTGCTCTCCTCTTGACCTGATCGATGACCTCGGAGGCCTTTTGCAGTGTCTATGTGTTAGTTTGTTAACTAATAATCAAAAACGCTACTCGAAAACCCACTACTCTCGAATTTGAATTAGTCTCACTGATCCAGATTCGAAATTTTGAAGTTGTAAATTAAATATTTTTCTTTGTGATCTAAACAAAATATTGTCCAAAATGTTGTTCGGAAGTTGATTCAGTCGATTTTTAGTTTGATTCAATAAAGTAGTCGAAATGTGAAATTCAGTTCGTCGGAAATATTCATTTGAAGTTTAGTGTTTTTGTCATGTAAGGAATCTCTGTCGACAAAAGTATAGATTTAAATCAATTTTTTTGCATAATACTCGAAAAATGGTTCGTGTTAGCTTCTAATCAGAAAATAACTACAGTTATTATCTAAGTCTTTTGTTATCTACTTAATGTTAAATTACCTCTATTCGCCATCTGCCCTTAATAAGAAGCTGTAAAATACCTCTGTAAGCAAATATCCATAAAGAATAGGAAAAAAATAGCATACCCGACTTTTAAAATAAATCCAGAGTGTTTCTGGTTTTGATAATAGTTTAGACTAAATTCTGGGATAATTTGTCAAAATTTGATGGATTAAAAATCTGATGGTATTAATAAAACACTTTTTTGTTGTAGGATCAGCTGAATATGAGAAAATAATCAGATATGCCATTCTTTATCAACGACTCACTAAATTCTAACAGAAACTACGTTTTCCCCCGTTTTGTGTGTATTGTAACTAATTATCTCACCTCTTACCCCTGTGTCGCCGATACTGGAATACTGCCATAATTGTAGTAGTAGCATCTTGTCTGTTCGCAGATAAAATCTTTGACAATAGAGCAGTCTTGTGCCATCCATTCTAAGTTTGGTTTTGTCATGGCAACACAGCTATCTGAGCTTCCAATGTTACCGCTGAAATGAACAAAAAGGAAAAGAGAAGAATATTTAATTTGCCAGAGAGTAGGAGTAGACATCTTTAAGTCATTAGCAAATTCTGTTACAGTGTCACGTACAATCACACATACACACTTCCGGATGAGTTGGCACGTTAAACGAATGCCGAAGGTCCTGTTGCGATTGTACGTGACTGGGAGGTTGTGGAATTTTTAATTTACTTTTTCTTTCTTTCTTTCCAAATAAGTCTGATTTTCTAGGGTTAATTTTTGTTTTTTCTAATTCTAAAGAGGAAATACCTGTTTTTAAAAGTTGAATGAAGTGGAGAAGTAAATGAATTTTCTTTTGTTATATACCTCTCACGGGCTACCCTTTGTGGTTCTGTGCCAGGTGGAACTTCAATTGGTATGCTTCCGGATTGTTCACTAATGTAGCTGAAACTTGCGTTGAATGGAATGCCAGTGCTCATCCACAAGAACATATTTGTTCCTATTTTATTTCCAGATGTCCAAAAATCGTAGTTTGTATAACCGGCATTCTTTAGATATGATGTCATTGTATCGGCCTTTTCTTTTGTCTCGAAAGATACTAATTGAAGTCCCAATGATCGACAATATTGATAGGCCAAAAAGTAATTCAATTCAGGACTGTAGGGATTCATTCGCGACACGAAATATTGCACGCCATCTAACTGAATTGTTGTAATCCTTTGAGCTGTAAAAGAAATCAAACATTTTGAATTTTAATTAACAGTTCGGAGTAATGATTTGCTTTTGAATATTAAAATTATTCTATATAGAGGTCTAAACTAAAGCAAGTTGATTAATATTTCTGACTTCACGGCCATTCGCATCGTTATTCTCAATTACTTAACGGTTTGCATAAGACTTTTTTAATCGTTCAGGTCAATGATCTTCAAATTGTCTCTCCACAACTGTTATAATTTATAATCAACTATATTTGATTGATAATAATTCTTTTTTTGCTTTTAGATTCAATTTCTACTTGTAGGGAAGAAGTGGCGATACTTAAAAGATGATTTATTATCTGTTCATTATGGTGCGTTGTCTAGAAGTTATTTTACGATTCATTCATAATGTGTTGGCTGTGCGTAGTGCAAGAAAGTAACAGGTTCACTGAACTATGTTGACAATTTAGTAGCTGTAGTAAAATTAATGGGCTTTCATACCAATAAGGGCTACTGACATGTTGAAGAGTTACAATCAATCTTTTAGACAAGCGTAAAAGTTGTATTTTTTTTTTGTAAAAAAAAACAAGAGAAAATTATTACTAATAAGAATTTATTTTTAAAAATCCGATTGGTCTGGGATAAAAATTTTAATATATATAATATCAGCCAAGGGCAAAAATCTCTTAAAGTGAGACTGAATAAATTTATAATTTAAGTGCGCGAGGGTTTAAAGATAGAAATACTAGTTATCATGACTTTCCTTGGGAATTTAACTGCCACCGCATAAATTTTAAGTGCAGCCAAGCCTATTATCTTTAAAGCGAGAGACTTTAAAAAGCTTTGAAAGCGAATAATTAGACGAGTGTGTGTGGGGTAAGATTTCCCAGGGGTGTGTTTCGTGCATTGCCTGGAGGGGAAAAAATTTTTAGATCTTGAAACTGGCAGTGCAGGTGGTAAACGACCTGAAGACCTTGAGACGTCTGCCAGTGTTGGCCGCGATGCGACTTAGTACTTTAACTATAGACTTCTTCAATACAGTGCTTGCCTTTGAGTCCTATGTGTGTCTGTGTGTGTCAAAAGATCTTTGACGAAGGTGCAATAAAAAAAAAAGAGCGGAGAAAAAAAATAGGAACAAAAAATTTACAAACAACTCCAGTTTAAAGTTAATTAAAGAATAGGTTTTTCAAAGTCCCTTTCAAAACGATTACCTTGCTAATTTTCAATCTCTGAAATGAAGCTGCTCTTTAATTCATATTAAGATACACCTGATTTAAATAGATAGATATCTTTTCAAAGAGGATTTAAAATTTTAATTTTTAATCATTCATACTCGCGCATTCATTTCGAATTTAGATTCGAATATTATTCATTATACCAATTTTTTTTTTCTTCATTTTTATTTTTTTCTCAATTATTTAAATTAAGATTAATTTAATTCTCTTAACTATTCTCGACAATTGAACCTCCCAATTCTATAACTCGATTTGCGCTCGGACGCACGCGCTAATACCAGTCGGGTAGCAGTGAGCGCCTCTGGGCCAC
>JUFY01015152.1:0-17967 GCA_001855655.1 Leptopilina clavipes
AAGCGCACGCGATGATCATCTGACCGCATAACATTTATTTCTTAAAGGAAATTGTGTAAAAAAAATAATCTAACAAGATTCTCTATGGAATAATTTTAAATTGATTACCTAATTGGGTTGTAGCCGTTAATTAATTAATTTAATGCATTTCATGGTTCGATAATCATCAAAAACGCACGTATAGTGACAAATAAAATAAAATTCCTTCTAATAAAAAAAGAAAGAAAGAAAAAATGGAAAGTAGTGAAATGTGACCTTGATATTCACTTTCAATCTTCTTTGACCACAATATGCGAATGTTTCATCACAATATTATGTAAAAAACAATTAGCAAATTTCTTCAATTTCTTCTTCAGCAATTTTTCCTCTTGTTTCAATCATCAGCGAATTTTTTTCGTCCACTGTCATATATGAAACAATTCTAGAAAATTTATAAGTAATGTAATTTTTCTGTAATGTAATTTATTTATGTATTATTTATTTCTCTATTATTTATTTTATAAATTTATTTTATAAATTTATTTTACAAATTTCTTGATTATTATTTTATAAATTTGTTTTATAAATTTATTTCTAACTATTTATTTAGTTTCTTATTTATTAATTTTATTATTTATGTATTTTATTATTTTTTTATTTATTTTTTTATTTTATTTATTTATTTATTTTATTTATTTATTTATTTATTTATCTAATTTCATTTATTATTACACATTTATTTATTGTGTTTATTTATTTTATAAATTCATTCAATTCAGAAGAATCAAAATTCGCTAAAATTTATAAATAAAATTTATTTACTCACCCGTTTGTATTAAAAATATATAAAAATTAAAAAAAAATGGTCGAAAAAATTAATTAGTTGACTAAATCAATTATTTACAGGGATTATGATGATAATAATAATAATTCGTAACTTTTATTTTATTTGCAGGATGCAAAAGTATGGGTACCACATCCAGAGAAGATTTGGGAGGGTGCGATACTTTTGGATGATTACAAATCGGAAAAGGGAAAAGTTGAATTACGCACAGATGAATCGAAACAAACCAAGATAATAGAGATAAAGAATGACACGGATCTTCCACCATTGAGAAATCCCGATATTCTTTTGGGTGAAAATAATCTCACTTCACTTTCATTTCTTCACGAGCCCGCTGTTCTTTACAATTTACATATACGCTTCCAAAGGCATTGCATTTATACATATTGTGGAATTGTCCTCGTTGCATTTAATCCTTACAATGAATTACCCATTTATGGCAATGACACAATTTGGGCGTATCGAGGTCAAGCCATGGGTGACCTCGAACCCCATATATTCGCCGTTGCCGAGGAAGCTTACACGAAACTCGAAAGGTAATTTTTAATCATGTTTTCTTGTTTATTACCGAAAATTTGAACTATTTATTAATTATTGTACACTTTGTGGTAGAAAAATTTGTTTGAATTTTTAATTGCAAGCAAAACAATCGATGATTGAGAGATGATAAGGGTTCGAGAAAAAAAAGGCTTCATAGAATTCAATAACTAGAATTAAGGCAGGGCTTCTTCTCCAAACACTTGTGTGAAACTATTTTTTTGCATGAGAAGTTCTTCTCTTTGGAAAGTCATTATATTTTCCTCATTTTTTTTTTCTCAGAGAGAATCATGATCAGTCAATCATCGTTAGTGGCGAATCAGGAGCTGGGAAAACTGTCTCGGCGAAATATGCGATGCGTTACTTTGCAACTGTTGGCGGCTCATCGACGGAAACACAGGTGGAAAAAAAGGTACTTTCTTCATCGCCAATAATGGAAGCAATTGGCAATGCTAAAACCACCAGGAACGATAATTCATCAAGATTTGGAAAATTTATCGAAATTCAATTTAATAAAAGTTATCACATTATCGGCGCCAGTATGAGAACATATTTACTGGAAAAGTCAAGAGTCGTTTTTCAAGTGAGTGGAGAAATTTTTTGGCAAATTTTCAATTTTCATTTTTCGAATTTTAATTAATAATTTTTATTTGAAGGCAGGGGGCGAGAGGAATTATCACATATTTTATCAAATGTGCTCAGCGACGAAGAAACTACCGCATTTGCATTTAGATTTTCAGGATAAATTTCATTATTTAAATCAAGGGAATGATCCAATTATTGAGGGTGTCGATGATTTTGTCTATTTCGAAGAAACTGTCAATGCATTCACGACGCTTGGATTCACTTACAAGCAGCAGGACGATATGTTTCGAATTTTAGCTGCCATACTTCATTTAGGAAACATTCGTTATACAAATTCCGATTCTCAGGGAGGTAATGACTCGGAAGGAAGCAACATATCCGTGAGTGAAAATATATCCCTGAACAATTAACAAAAATATATAATTCAATTTTCTGAGACTTTTTTCTTTTCTTTCTACACAGCCAAAGGATAAGAATCTTCTCATTATCTCTGAATTATTGGGCATCGATGTAAATGCCATGAGAAAATGGTTGTGTCATAGAAAAATTGTCTCAATGAAGGAAGTATTTTTGAAGCCAATGACGGTCGATGAAGCAATTGGCGCACGTGACGCATTAGCAAAGCACATCTATGCCGAGCTTTTTAATTGGATCGTATCGGGAATTAATAATTCATTGCAAGCGCAAACAAAAAGTCAATCGTTCATTGGTGTTTTAGATATTTATGGTTTTGAAACATTTGAAATCAATTCTTTTGAACAATTTTGCATTAATTATGCCAATGAAAAACTTCAACAGCAATTTAATCAGCATGTCTTCAAATTAGAACAGGAGGAATACCTCAAGGAGGAAATTGAATGGACATTCATCGATTTTTATGACAATCAACCATGCATTGATCTCATTGAAACGAAACTAGGAATTTTAGATTTACTCGATGAAGAATGTCGTGTGCGTTGCAATAATTTCATTTTAATGTCATCTTAATTTCATTAAACTTATTATAACGACTTATTTATTAATTAATTAATTAATTAATACTGAATGAATAAAAATTCCTTTCAGATGCCGAAAGGAACAGACAGTTCGTGGGCCGAGAAACTGTACACAAAATGTGGAAAATCGAAGCATTTTGGAAAGCCGAGATTTGGTACTTCGGCATTTTTGATACATCATTTTGCAGATCGGGTACAATACGAGGCTGTGGGCTTTTTGGAAAAAAATCGTGACACTGTGATTGAAGAGCAAATTGATATATTAAGATCAAGTCAAGTGAGTTGTAAACTACAAATGTAATTTATTGACAAAATATTTTTTTAAACTATTGGTGTTTTTTTTTCAATTCTAGAACAAATTATTGAAAAAACTTTTCTCTGAAGAGGATCCAAAGTTGACTGTTCCTAACGCAAGAATTAAAGTTTCTGCACAGAAAACAAGTAGTGGTAGTGCACCAAAACAACATAAAAAGACTGTGAGTATTGACAAAAATAAAAAATTAATTGATAACACAAGTAATCAAATAAACGTAATAAAAAATTTTCAGGTGGGATCTCAATTTCGAGATTCGCTGAATATGTTAATGTCAACATTAAATGCGACTACACCTCACTACGTTCGATGTATCAAACCTAATGACACAAAAGAATCTTTTGAATACAATCCAATTCGTGCGGTGCAACAACTTCGAGCCTGTGGAGTCCTCGAGACAATAAGAATATCAGCGGCTGGATTTCCCAGTCAACGTACATACGCCGATTTTTTCCATCGTTTCCGATGCCTCTGCAAATTTAAGGAAATAAAACGTGACGATCTCCGTGAGACGTGTCGTCGAATTCTCGCGACCTACATCAAGGATGAGGACAAATTTAAATTCGGCAAGACAAAAGTATTGTTCCGTGCCGGTCAAGTGGCCTATTTGGAGAAATTACGCGCCGATCGTCAACGCGATGCTTGCATAATGATGCAAAAAACCGTTCGCGGTTTTATTTGTCGCACTCGTTATCGTAAAATTCGCAAATCAATTTTGGGTCTTCAGAGGCATGCGCGTGGCTATTTGGCGCGACGGAAAGCCCAAAAAATACGCGAGGAGCGTGCCGCGGTGAAAATTCAGGCGAAAGTGAGAGGGTGGTTGATTAGAAAGAGATTCCTTAATTTGAGACGAGTTATTCTTGGTCTTCAGACTTATGGACGTGGTGTCATGGCAAGAAGAAGATTCCGTTTGATGAAGGACAATGCGGCGGCGATTATCATTCAGAGATTCGTTCGCGGTTATCTTGTGAGAAAACGTTGTAGAAGGAAGCTTTATAATATTATTTTGATTCAATCGTGCGTGAGAAAGTTCCTCGCCAAACGGGTCTTCCGTAAATTGAAAGCCGAGGCAAGAAGCGTCGAACATGTCAAGTCATTGAACAAGGGTCTCGAAATGAAGATAATATCGCTTCAGCACAAGATCACCGAATTAGTGAGTTCCCATCAGAAAAAAACAAATAATATTCTTTTATTTCAATTTTAAGATTTAAAAAAAAAAAAAAAATTCCCCCTAGGCGAAGGAGAATCAACATTTGAAAGCAACGCAGAATGAAATTGTGGACTTGAAATCAAAACTCGAGGGACTGAAGACGATTGAGATTGAAAATAAAAAACTAAATGGAGTCGTTGCGGAAAAAGAGAAGGAGGTCATTAAAATGAAGAAGGCTATCGAGAAGGAAAGAGACGAGAAAATGGATTTACTTCAAGTATGTATCAGATTTTGTAATATTAATTTTTTTATTAATTGGGAAAATTGAATTTTAACAATCTATTTGTTCAACAGGAGAAGGAGAAGATTATGAATAAGAAAAATGAAGAGAATAAGGAACTTATGGAGGAAAATGAGAAATTGAGTAAAGAACTTGCCCTGGCTAATGAGAAATTAAAAACAGATCTTCGCGGAGCAGAAGAGAATCTTAAAAATCGATTGGAATTGGCGAAAGATCTTATGTTGCACGAACAAGATCAGGATAGGAATGCTTATCAGAAATTACTCAAGGATTATCACGATATGGAACAGCAGATTGAATTTCTTCAACAAAAATTGGCTCTTCCTGGTCATTCACGATCGTTGAGTAATGCCTCGAGTGGAAGTGGTCACATCGCGTCCACTGATCTTCCACCCGATGATCAGAATATCGTAAATATAATATTTATTTCTAAATCTATAAAAATCTATTTTCTCATTATTTTTCCATCGTCACTTAAATTATTTTGCGATCACAGGATTTCGGCTATGGATCAGTAAAATCCACGGGATCTTCGAGCACACCATACTCCAGAGTTGAGAACATCGATTGGCATCAACAACGAACGGACAGTCCACCGGATGGTGAGATTTCCCTGACGAAATCGCCGCTAGAGAGAAATGGTCCAGTAGATGTTGGACTTGTGCTGAAACTTCAGAAAAAATTGAGAGATGTAGAAAAGGAGAATGGCAGATTAATTAGAATGGTCGAAGGTTTAGAACGCGAAAGTTCTGAGGAAACGACGAGGGCTCAAGATACTTTTAAGGTACGAATAATTACAAAAAAATTTCCTTTTTTTTTCTAAATCAATGGATATTATTCTTAATTTCAATTTCAGTTACAAGAACTAGAAATGGAGAATGAGAAACTAAAAAAAGACTTGGGATCGCTACAGAAAACGGTCTTGGAAAAAGATCCTGTTAATGCACAGAATAAACTAATGGGTAATTTTTTCTATATTATTATATTTTCTAAAGAGTAGGAAATTTTCCCTCTTTTGGATTAAATTTACAAAAAGAAAAGAAAAGAAGAAAATTTACTACTTTTCTTCACACTACAAAAGAAGAAATACCCTTTAATTTGAAATTGTAAACAAAAGTTTTATTATCGATTCTGAGACGTAAATGAGTAATGTAAATAGTCTTAATAGTGATGCGGGTCTGAAACGATAAATACAAATAAGAGTAACATTTTACCTAACGTGACGAATTTATTAATCTTTTCTTTTTTTTTTAATTATTCGACAAAATGGATTTAACCTTTAAGAAAATTAATTCTGGATTTAAAAAATTTTTGTCGACGGCTTTAACATTTGGAACAGAAAAAAATTCTAGTCTCGGTAATAAATACAGTTCATCAGAATAGTATTTGAATAAATTCGAAAAATTAGTGCAATAAGTTCAAATTAAACGATAGTAAAAAAAATGAATCATAATGAACAATAGTAATGATAATAGTAGAAATATTAACAATAGTATTAATAATAATGATCATAATAATTTTTTTATTTTGTAAAGAACAATTTGAAGCACTTCGCGAAGAGTTAGTAAGAAGGAGGGAAGAATGTATTCAACTTCGCACTGTTTTGGCCGAAAATACACAACGAATGAAGAGTCTTGGATCTAATTATGGACGAGATGTTGATATTGTTAATGAAGACGGTGAATTAATATTGGCATTTGAGGCTCAAAAGAAGATTAATAGGTGAGATTTCAAAAATACACGACTAATTATTATTTATATATAAATTATTTAGATCTTTATTTAATTTAAATAATTTGAAATCTTAAATTATTATTTGAAAAAATACTGATTTATTTTGTTTATGATTTATTTTATGAAAGACAATTGGAAGATGAACTTCAGGACAAAGAAAAAGGCTGGCGTGAACAACGAAAAGAATGGCTAGCGGAAATTGATCGACTACAAGAAGAAATACAAAGGCAACAAAAATTGTTGAATGTCAATTTAAGTAAAGCACCACAAACACAGACTGAAGCTTATTTGCAGCATGAAATCACGCGAATAACTGCAGAAAACTTGGTATATTATTTGTTTATTAAAAAAAAACATTTATTCTAAAATATTTTTCACAAAAAAATTCCTCTTTATTTTTCTCATGCTTTTTTTCCTCGCAGGATCTTCAAGACAAATACGACAAAATGTCCGAGGAATGTAGAAATTTAAAGAAGAAATGCAAAATTCTTGCTAAACGACTCAAAGAGGCTGGCTGTAAGTTTCAAATTTTTTGTTTATCATGAAAAAAAGCAATTTTATTTATTTAACAAACATAATTTTACTAAAAAATAAATTGTAATGCTTACAAAGACGAGGGATCTGACGTTAAGGAAAGTAGGGATCGTTCTTTCGTTTATAAAGGACTTGGTGAGTGGTCATGAGATGTAAAATCACTCCCGTTATCATATTTAATTTAATTTCCCAAACATAAAATTTCTCATCTCCTTTTTAATTCGAAGAAAATGACCACAATTTATTTTAAAAAATCATTTCTCTTGATTAATTTATTTTTAGCGCAATTTTCGAGTTTACTTTCAAAAATTGTTGCTGAATCGCTAATCAATTTGTAATTTTTCAGTACCAGACAGTGTGGAATTACAAAATGATCCCACAATGAATAATCACTCGTCTGCGGATAGTGGAAGTAACATGCCTGCGATTCGAAAGAAAGAACGAGATTACGAAGGAATGCTCGAATTCAAAAAAGAAGATATTGGAGTGATAATTCGACATCTTATTATCGGTAATCATTTTTTGATTCAATGTTTAATTAAACAGTAGACAGAAATAATAATTTAATATCAATAGAGTAAATTAAATTAATTTGTTGAAAAATTAAATTTTCTGATTAAATAATGAACTTTTTCAGATCTGAAGCCAAGAATCTCAGTGACTTTACTTCCTGGTCTTCCGGCATACATTCTGTTCATGTGCATAAGACACACGGATTGTGTCAATGACGATGATAAAGTAAGATCATTATTAACCGGCTATTTAAACGCCGTGAAGAAGGTCATTAAAAAACGTGAGGATTTCGATTCAAGTGTTCTATGGTTAAGCAATACACTTCGATTATTACATAACATGAAACAATATTCGGGTGATAAACCATTTCAATTGGAGAATACACCGCGTCAAAATGAACAATGTTTGAGAAATTTTGATCTCAGTGAATATCGAGTTGTATTGAGCAATGTTGCACTATGGATTTTCAACAATATTGTCAATAATCTTAAGGAACGAATTCAAGCGCTAACTGTTCCTGCTCTTTTGGAGCATGAGGCAATTACCGGTTTGGAATCAAATAAACCCGGTAGAGCAAGATCATCATCAATGGGAGAGGAACCAGAATCAACCCAACAAATGCTGGACAAATTACTCGATGAACTCAGCTCTGTGAATAAAACACTTCAATATCATGGCGTCGATCCCGAAATTATTGTTCAATTATTCAAACAACTTTTCTATTTTATGTGCGCAAGTGCTCTCAATAATTTACTCCTGAGGAATGAATTGTGCCACTGGACCAAAGGAATGCAAATCAGGTATGAAAAATTATGGAGAAATACTTTCTAAAATGTAATTGAAATGAAATTTAATGTGTGAATAATTGAAACATTAATTAATAATTGAATTTTTTTTTAATCTTTCAGATACAATATGAGTCATTTGGAACAATGGGCGAGAGATCAGTCTCTCGTTGCAGCGTCCGAAGCTTTACAGCCAATAGTTCAGGCAGCACAGTTGCTACAGGCGAGAAAACGTGACGATGATGTTGATTCAGTGTGTGATATGTGCAATAAACTCACCGCCAATCAAATCGTCAAAATATTAAATCTTTACACGCCGGCGGATGAATTTGAAACACGAGTCCCAGTTTCTTTTATCAAAAAGGTCCAAGAGAAACTCGCGGAACGCAATGAAAACACCGAACAAGTAATTTTCTTAAAATTTTTCAATTTTCCCATAAAAAGAAATTAGAAAAATAAAATAAAATATTTTTTCTCATTTTTTTCTAGCTGCTGATGGATCTGAGATTTTCATATCCAGTCAGATTTCCATTTAATCCATCGAATATCAGACTGGAAGACATCGATGTTCCGGAAGTACTTCATTTACCGATGCTCAAGAAAGTTTAGAGCATTTCATTTTTTATGACCGTCGGGGTGGTTTTTTTTTCTTTTTTTTTTAATGCTTTTGTTTGAGGAACGCCAATAACGACCCTTGACTCATCAAGATTTGAAGTAAGTTGTTTAAAATTGTCAAATATTCCATTATCAGAAATGGAAGATGTAAAAATACCTATTTACGAAAATTTAATTTAACGAAACCTATTTTTATTTATTATATAATATATTTTTTTGCATAATTAGTATTAAGTAGTCTCTTGATTTTGTATAGATATATATTTTTTCAATCCGTATTCAGGTATTTCTTCCATTTCAATCAAAAAAGAAAATTTAAAACAAGGGGTACCAAATATAGAATAGAAGTATAACGCGTAATTTATGGAACCAGTTTTTTTAAAAGAAAAGAAAAAAACATAGCTTTCCTTTTTTTAATGCAAGAAATATGTCCATTTCCAGTTCATTAATAGAACAAACACCAAACGCCTGTCTTAGAAAAGAAAAAAACGTTCCAAGTTCATCAATTTAAAAAAAAAATTTTTTTAAGTTATAGAATAACAAAAATTAAGCTGGTTCATCTAAAAAAAATCATTTCCAAAATTTTGATAAATCTACATGATTTGTTACATTTATTTATTTATTTATAATTCTAGAGAGGAAAATTCTCGGAAAAAAAATGTGTACATATAATTTTATTAATTTTTTATCATATTTTAAAATTGTACCGATTTTGAAATTTTTTAGAAGATTTGAATTTTTTTTGTTTTTGTACATAATATCAATTTATTTATTATTTCCTAACAATTTTTTTTTTTTATTAAACAAAATTAAAATTATTTTATTCCGTTTTGTAAAAAAAAAGTCGATTGTAATTATATAATTATTTATTTAAAATAATTTTGCATTGCAGCTATATTTCTCTGCGTGAAATTTTAATTGAAAAAAATTCTATTGTAATTTAATTGTGTAAAAAAGAGAGAGACATACTATATAACGTTATGTTGTTAGATTGTATATTTTGTGATACGAGAAGATTGTTAACGAAAAAAAAAACATTGAAAGATCTTTATTGGTCTTCAGAGAGAAAGGTATATTCTAATTATATAAATTATATTACTGTTAAAAATATCATTTACAAATAAAAAGCGTACGCGTTACGTTCTGTGCCATTTAAAAATGAAAAAAATTTTTTACGTTCATTCATATTATTATAATATTGATTTAAAAATAATTTTTTGTGCTTTCATAAACGTATCGCTTCGAGAAAAAAATGAAAAACAGTTACACTTCCTTCATAAATAGTATACAAGACACTAAGTGATTTCATTGATTAAACATTTTCGATGTAACAAATTTATTTGTTCCTGAAAATAAAATAAATTATCGTTGATTTTCTGAATTTTATTTTTCATAATAAAAAAATAATGTGTAATATCGTAAGAAATAATTTCATAAAAATTATTTATTTCAAAACTTGAATACATAAGCAGCAAATACTTTATCGTCGTTTTTATAATTATAATTAAAAAATATCATCGACGGTGAAAAATTTTATTTCTCTGTTCTTTTGTGTGTTTAAAAAAAATGATGGTAAAAATTGGATAAATTAAATAAATTTAATGAATGAATTATTGCCTTCTAAACTGGTATTTAAATAGATGTTCGTTTTATGACTGTCATAAAATGAAATAATGAATTATGACAATGTGATAAAATACGTCAGACATGGGGTTTTGAAAAAAAAACTTGTTTTAAAGTAACAAAACTAAAAAAAAAAAAGAGGAAAACACAAATTAAGCAATTATGAAGCGTAATGTTAATTTTACCATTAATTTTTTCGTGCATGAAAAATTATTTACTTAATTCATATCGTTAGATTCACTGGAAGAACGAATGTCATCGATCTTCAAAATCATTTTCACCATCTGTGTTGCCAAAAGAATTTGCTGGGTCTTACTTTTCAGGGATTCGATAACGTTTTGTACTTTCATATCTAAAATTAAAAACAATTTTCAATTTTACAAACAGTTAAATGGAAAAATTTTTTTAAAATACTTAACAAAATAAAATTTACTATTTAATGTATCAAGTTTCTTACCTGAAGTTCCTCGATTCATGCAATCGATACCAAGTGCTGCATTATTTTCGGAAATTTGTCGTGCCTTGATTTCGGCCAAAGAATTGACTGGTGACATTCCAGAATTCTCGGCAAGTGCCATGGGAACTGCTTCGAGTGCTTCAGAAAATGCACGGAATGCATATTGTTCTAAGGTGCTGATTTTGTCAGCGGCCGCAGCGCAAGCCAAGGCACAAGAAATTTCAGAAGCACCACCTCCATAAACAATTCTCTCGTCCGTCACCAAATTACGCACTGCACACAAAGCGTCATGCAATGAACGCTTAGCTTCTTCAATGATCTGTGAAAAAGAAAATTTTATTTTATTTACATTGTTCGCAATATCAAATTGATTATTATTTTTCTTAGAGAAAAATTTGTAGCATTGTCATAGAATTTCATCAGGTAATTGATTTCAATTCGATAAAAATGAATAATGCATTAATTTTGCAAGGTGTCTGACCAATTATAAGTATTCAAAAACGATAATTAGAATTCTCCTTGCTATTTTTTATTTTATAGGAATTTTTTGATTACGTACCATTTTGTTACCACCTCGAATGAAAATTGTAACAGCACGGGAATTTTTACAGTCTTCGATAACAAGCATTTTGTCCTTGGTGGTACCAAAAGACAATTGTCTCACAACTCCCGCGAATCCAAGTTTCTCTGGTGTTAATTCTTCAAATCGTGGAACAATTCGACCGCCCGTAGCAATAGCAATTAACTAAATTGAAAATTACCTTATTAGTTATCTTGTTAATTAAAATTAAACTTCTTAATTAAAATTAAATTTTTTTTTAGTTATTAAAGCCCTCAGCTCTCATAATCATTGATCATTGGAGCGACTGCAAGGAAACGGAACAAAAAAAAAATTGTCAATTTCTCAAGAATAATTACCTTTACGCACAGTTGATAAAATTCTATACGTATCGATAAAAAATTCTGATTTGAAAAGAAAAATAATTTTAATATTCCAGAAACCTCACCCCTCCTCTATTGCGCTTTGTCATCATTGGGCCAATCTATAATGTTTATAATTTCTTTCTTAGTGAAAATTACATACCTCAATTTCAGGACCTCCAACCCATCTAACAGCGGGTAATTTTTTTTGAAGAAGAAGATGATTAGCTTCGTCATCAAAGCCCCATTGACAAATTGCAAGAGTTGCTCCAGCATCTTTAACTTTATTAACGATTTCCTCAAATTTTTCCTTCTCATAATTACGAAGCGCCCTGTAGTCTTCCACAGAAGTAACATCGAGCTTATGCTTTGTCTTTGGCTTCGGCGGCTCGAATGGACATGTCAAAATTGCCAATTTCACATTTTCCAGCCTCTGTAATTAAATTTTTATAACAATTTTAAAATCAAAATTATATCTTAAATTTGAAGTAAAAAAAAAATTTCATTAATCACAGCCCTCAGATCTCATAATCATTGATCATTGAAGCCACCGCAAAAGATGGATTTTAAATTGATTTTCATTACGAAAATTAAACTTTCATTGAATACAAAGTCAGTTAAAAATAAATTTCTATTCGCAGAAGTATTATCGAAAGGAAAATAAATTAAAATTCAGTCTCTCACACTCCTCTATTGCGCTTCGTCATCATTGGGCAAAAGAAATTATTGTAATTTATATATTTGCAAATTGTACCTTCGGCATTTGAGGATGACTGAAATCTTTATCGATAACGACTCCGTGAACCAGCACGGTGTCCTCAAGGCGACCGCCAACTTTTCCTTCAACTTTGATAAGTTCAAAGTTCACATCTCTCTTTTCCAAATCAGCAACAGCCATAACTGCATCTACAGCGATTTGTGCCATTTCTCTGTGCATCTTGTTTATGCTAAAAGAATTTAAATAATTTTATTATCATAAGACACATATTTTCTCAATTATTATATATATTGTTTTGTATTTTCCCAATTAATGATTTTTTCAATCATTGACTTACATTTTTGATCCAAGCGTTGTCATGGCAGTTTTGATTAGTGGTTCCAAATCATTTGGATTAACAGGGAAACCTTCGGATATTCCTGTGAGATGTTTAATTGCACAACGAGCAGCCAATTCGAAACCATCAGCTATTCGAATTGGATGAATTCCCTTGTCCAATAATTTTTGAGCTTGCTCCATTAGAGCACCAGCTAAAACGACAACTCCAGTTGTTCCATCACCAATCTCATCGTCTTGAGATTGAGACAATTGGACCATGAGTTTTGCTATTTCATGATCGACATCCATGTTTTTAAGAATTGTTGCACCATCATTTGTCACGGTCACATCGCCATCAGGGCTCACCATCAATTTATCCAAACCTTTTGGTCCCAATGATGTTTTGAGAATGTTGGCGATTTGGCTGGCAGCGAGAATATGCGACTGTAAAAACATTTTTTATTTTCAATTATTTCATTTTTTTTAATATTTAAAAATCTGTAATGAAATAACTATAAAAAATGGTTACAAAAACTTTTTCATCACTGATTTAGAAAATTGAATGTAGCATTGTTAGTTATATTCGAACTATTAAAAATATTAATTTGAATAAATTGATTTAACAATGCTTTACTTTTGCAAAGTGTCTGACCAGGTAGGTATATTAAAATAACACCACTGGAATTCTCTTTGCTTTTATAAATTAAAATTTTTTCCAACATTTATATCGATAATTGCAAATTATTTTCCAATTTAATTTAAATAAAAATAAAATAACAAATTAATTAAATTAAATTAATTAAATTAACAAATTGATTACAAATAACAAAAGATTAAAATTGACAATCAAATTATCCTTAATTATAATTTATTTAAAAATTTATTAAAATTGTCATTACATTTTTAAAAATTTAATTCGTGATTAAATTTATTTTCGCTTTTTAAATATTCTCTAAAAGAAATTTATTTTCGAGTATGAGTTAAAAATAATTATAACATACTCCTGCCTACTCTACACTTCACATGTCCTTTTATGGTCAGAAAGTAAAAAATTCTTATATGATGCCACATAAAAAAAAATTGAACATTCATATGAGCTATTAATAAAAATAAATTATTGGTGTGAATTTTTAAAGAAAATTTTCATATTTTACCAAGAAAATATGAATTTAGTTATTGAAAAATATAATCTAAAAAAATGTGAGCATCATTCTTTTTCTTTTATTATATTTTTTCCAGAGTATCGCCATTAATCACGTGGCAAAGATGATTCTAAAATTTTTGTAAATTATGAGGAAATCCAAAGAAAAAATCGCTAAATAAAGAAAAAAGATGTTAAAAAATTTATCATATTAATAATATGGCAATAAAATAAGATGAAAGTAGAGCATTTATAAAAGCTAATTAATTATTCTTACCTTGATTGCATCGTTACCGGTCAATCGTTTTTGTGTGAATTGATCTCGCAATATTATATACGGCTTACCGTATTCATCAAAAGCGATTGAACCCGGAAAGGCGTTCATTTTGACGAATTTATTAATTCACAAAAAGATAGATGATATTTCGTTTTCTTATAAATTCGTTTCACTCACGCGGTGCGTTCATTTACCAAAAAACGTCCATTTTGTTTCTAAAAATCCTTAAATAGCAAAAGCAATGAAGATATACAACTCGATTTCATTTTGTTCACTGCCAACTTCATTTTACATAAAATGTGTAAGCAAATTAATTTAATTGGTCATCTATTTTAAAATTTGGACAATTATTCTTCTCGGAGAACGAATCATACTGTACATTAGTCCGTAGAGTGATGTGGGTGTGCTTGCAGGTTGTCAAGGTAACGTAAAAGAGGAAGAGAGTCAGTAAATTTAAATCTGAATTCACTGTCTCTCTTACACTTGTTACTTGGAGCTGCCTACGAGAACTGTGAACGTATCCTAACCGTACTGTCAAAATCTGGTCAACTGCACTCTATGGTCAAACAAGCGAGAAAATAAAAAATAAAAATAAAACACGATTCCTTTGGGAACATCAGCTATGAAGTTGATATTTTACACAATATTATTTATGTAAATATACAGACTTCATTCAAGCTTAAATTAAAAAAAAACTAAAAGTAGTGTTTAAATTCTCATTGTCAAATGAAGTACTTGTTATAACATTTTATTAATAAATAAAGCACTTAAGGTACGTTCTGATTAAAGCACTGAGAACATTAGTATTTATATTTTTATTAATAGCTCACGAAAAGTGTTTATCACATTCATTAAATTCAGAAACATGAAAAGCAATTACACAGAAAGTTGTTTAAAAACAAGAGCAATATTTAGTGACAATATTGAACGAATATTACTTCGTTCCGGTTTTGTTTATAAATCAGTTACATGTATATTTAATTGGAAATGAAGATATGAATTCAGAAGTTGACATAACCTCTACTTATCATCTCACACATACATATATATAGGAAACTTCAGATTATCGACGTAATTATGAAATTTTCTTACATTCATTTATTTAAAGAATATTATTTATAATTGCATGTTTTTTTAAGAATCTTTAATAACGCATAATTGTTTTTAAACCACAGTGAATTTTTAACATGGAGAAAATTGTTCCTGAAACTATTTACTTTCTATTTTTTGGAAAAAAATTGAATTTTCTTGAAAAATTTATTGAGTAAATAAATTTGATTGATTTGTATGTAATAGAAAGTTAATTTTCTATTTAGAAAGTTTTTTCAATGACAATATTATATTTTTTATTAATAGTTCCAAACAAACATCTGTCAATTAATGCGCAAACGGATAAGTAACGTGATTGTTTTGCATTGTTTGTGTTTCAGTTTCAGAACGATTTAATGAATTTTTGTTTTTTCTAAGTTGACACCAAAACTTTAAAGTGAGAAAATAAATGATTTCCATGAATGATAGAACACTAAAGCCCATAAAGAGACCAAGTAAACCACCAATATTTGCTAAAATTTAATTTCAGAAATTAGGTGAAGAATCTTTCTTCATAGGAACAAAATTATAGTTTCGAAAGAAGAAAAAATACTTACATAAGAATTCAGTGAATCCAAATAGTTCATTTTTGACAAATTTCGTAAATTGAGAATCCACAAAGAATAAATGTACAACTGCCATATTATTTCTGAATTAAAAAATAATTAAATATGAAAAATGTAGAATGAACATTTTAAAATGAATATAGGCAATAAATATTTAATGTATCGAGAATATAAAAATAATTACACAAAGTAATTCTTATCCTTTTTAATATAAAAATCATCTATATCATAGTTCGGCATCAAGGTACTCTGTGAAATTTCAGTAGTATAACTGACTTCAAAACATCCTGGCCAACAATTACAACTTGGACTGTGAATCGAAATTTCAATATTTATTACATAGAAATTGGATATTTATTTTCATTGAGAAAAATCAATCTTACGTTTCCGTGATGTTCAACTGACTGTTTGTATTTTCATCATCATAAAGTTTTTGCTCCATAGCTCTTCTTGCCTGAATTGCACACTGATCATCTTTTTTTCCACATATCGATGTATTTAGTGACTCTGCCGTTAAAAAAAAAGACATAATTTCTATTCTCTTTGAACAAGAATTCTTTAATTCTAAAAAATTTTCATACTTGGCATATAATATTGCACGCAATGACAAATTTGTTGTGTAAAATTTGCCTCACATTCGAGGAAACAATTTCTCTGTGTATAAGTTCTGTAAAAACGTAATCGCCTCTCAGAAGTGAAGAAACACTTCCTCTTTTTCTTCGGTATTTTTATTATCGTTTTACTTGCAACCGAAATATGTGGACGTATTATAATACGCGTTTCTTTACCCGGTGAAATTGCAAATGCAAAATCAGCTATTTTTGGTGTCTCCACAGGATTATGCAGCAACATCTTTTAATATCAATAATTATCATAATTTCATAATAAATCAATTTTCAATTTTCTTACCTTAAATCCGACACTAGCAGTCGATGAACAATAATATTCATCTACATTTGCATCCAAAACTAATGTTAATCCAAAATATTTTCCAGCTCCATAAGGCCTCCATGGTACAGTATCCGGTGTAATATTAGAGGAGGTGTATCCAGTTTCAGGTGTCCAATCAATAATCGGAAATGGGTACGTGACATTTAAATCAGTCGATTCTTTTCTAAAAAAGAAATTAAAAAAAGAATATTCGAGTTTTTCAGGAATTGGAGGGAAAAATTTATTATACACAATAATAAACATTTAATGTGTAATGAAAAATTGTTATCGCTCATGCTCACGGATTGAAGAATATATAATTTCGATGGACAGAATTAAAATTACAACACATTCCTTCATCCGTCATGGTGGGATTAAATAATTTCTCGCATTCAAATTTCAAACCGTGCCATTGACAATAATGAAGCATTTCAATACAGGACTGTGATACCTAAAAATAGAAATAATAAAAATATAAAATCAAATTATTCAGAAAGGATTAAAGAATTATAGTTTTTATGATTTCTACGTTGATCATGAAACGTCGAACATTGACCCATTTTGCAGACTCATCGTCTATCTCATTGAACGTAGTGAAATTTTCATTGTTGCAAATATCATTAAGTAGAATTTTTTCAAGTTTATCCGATCTGAAATATTTTGCCATTAAGTTTTTGGAATATTTTATTTTCAAAAAAAATTGAAATACACAATTTTTCCAACTTACCCACTTTTAATTCGATCAGCTTCAGTTTTTTTTGCATTATTCATATTGCAGAGGGTAATTGAGGGAAAAGGAAATTCTTCATATGCAACGGGCTCGGGACTGAGTGAAATAATAATTGGCGAGGAAATCCATTTTTTATAGACACCTAAAATATATAAAGACGCTGTTGCCATTGCCGCTGTGAAAGAAATAATCCAAAATAATCTGTAAACATTAAATTGTTTGTTATTTCTCTCATTTTTGATTGATGATAATTTATTTTTGAAAAAGATTAAATTATTTTACCTTTCGAAAAGAGAAAGATTACTGTCACCA
>JUFY01015152.1:17987-62467 GCA_001855655.1 Leptopilina clavipes
ACCAATGTATCTTAAACCATGAAGAGTACTGCTTGTACAATATTGTTTAGTTATTGACGCAATTTCCGATTTTTTGATACAAGATTGCAGATATCGTGATTTCGATCTAGAAAATAAATTTCTCTCCCTAGAGAATTTGTTTTTCAAAACAAAAATATATGCAAGAATATTACCTGTTTAATTTTTCTTCACTCAATTCTCTCTGCTTTGGGAATTTTTTATCAAAATCGACAGTTTTACTGTTATGCTTCAAGTTTAAATTTGACGTAACTTTACTTTCCACATTCTAAAAATATGCAACAATTATCATTTTCTAATTACAAAAAATTCTCATTTTTTTGTAATTTAATTTTTCAATATTACCTGATAATTACGATTTCTGACGGAAAATCCTTCAAGTTTCACTGGTGTTCTGTAGATATTTTGTCGCTCAATGGAATTTGTTGCATGTGGAAAATATGTGTTACGCTCTCGTAAATAATTTGGAATTTCTCTATTATTCATATTATAATTTATGCTGTTCGATTGTAAAATTTTCTTACTTGGATAATTGGACATTACTTGAGAAATGTGAAATATTTCAAATTCTTTCTCCTTTTCAATTGGTTTTAAAAATGTCACTTTTCGTTGCGTCCATCCCACGTGCACCAAACTTTGCAAATAATTCCACACACTCAAAATTTCAAAATTGTTCCTCTGTCCCGCGATTTCCTCATTATCCATAGTATTTTTCTTTTTTTTATAATCAATCTAAATTCCCACTGTAGGTGATAAAATGTCTTGAAGGGGAAAAAAATTATTATCAGTTTGAATTAAATTTTTAAAAATAGTGAAATGATTCTTTTATGAGAATATGAAAATGAATGATAGGATTTTGTTATCTGATGTTTAGAATTTTTTTTCCAAAGTAAATATTTAAGAGGTTGAAGGCCAAAGGAGAGAGATAAATAAGGGAGGAAATATTTTTTTATAATTAAGAAATTGTTGGCCGTCGAAATTTTCAAGTCTTTAGTTAGTTTAAGTTTGTGTAACAAACATTTTTACCCTGTTTTCTTTCTATTATCCTTAACGTTAAATAGACTGAGGTAGACTGAGGTAACATCAATGCTTATCAGGTCAATTTAAACACTCACGCACCTATTATTTTACCCTCAACCCTTTTTCAAACATAATTTAGACACATTACAAAGATTTTTACATTTTTTTTCTCTTCTTTTTCTTTTCTTTTTCTCTTCCACTTCTTTCACTAATATAATTTATTTTTATATATTTTCAAAAAATTAAGTAAATTTTTTCAATTCATTTATTAATTTCTTTATTTACTAAATTTATTATTTATCTAATTCAGAATTTTATTCATATTTAATTTATGAAATCATATTTATTGTTTATAATTTTCTATACGTAATTTTATAATTTCTATTCGTACAATAAAAAAAAAATTATAAAATTCGTTTGCCACTCGTACTTGAATTGACTCTTAAAAGTCAACGTGATTAGTATCTGTCAAGAGAAATTAAAAAAAAATATCGTCTCTATTATTTCGCTCATTAAAGATGAGTGATAATAGGATCATTAAGCATAAGAGTTATTAAAATAGGGTAAACCATATGTTTGTCTAAGAACTATACATGACAATTTTAATCGTTTCAAGTCTTGTACATTGTAGTGATAAAAAAAGGGGGAGAGAGTATTATTATAAACAATTTTTTTTTATGTAATTGAGACACATTTTTCGAATAGAAAACTAATAAATTCAATTTAAATCACAATTATTGTGGTTTTTTTTGTTTATTTAAATATTTTCTGTAAATAAAAATAAAAATTTTCTGATGTAAAAATAAAAAAATGTCCTAATTACACAGTGGAAGGATATTTACAATTATTATACTCTTTCATTGTTATTATAATCTTTCACTTATCAATGTTTGTTTAAGTAATCAATAAACTATCTAGCAATTTACAAGCTGACAGGGGAAAAATATAAAAAAAGTAATATATACACTTTTATCTAATGCCTTAAAAATAAAGAAACATGTTTTGTTTATCTGAAAAATGTAAAAATTAATTTTAAATATTTATTTTAATAATTTCAAATTTTCTATAAACTTTTATTTATTTTGTTTTACAGAAGAAGAAATGTCTAAACAAAATTGTCAAGGAGATCTTGATAAGGAAAAGGAAATAGAACTCGATTGGGAGAGAAAGTATATTACGGCAAAATCGAGAGATGAAATTGAATCCATGTGGGAGGTAATATTTGTTATTTAATTTGAAAAAATAAATTTTATGAAAATGAAAAATGCAAGATTGAGTTAATTAATTTTATTTTCAAATATTTACAGATTCCACAAATCTTTCATTTTTTACAATTAACCAAGAAAGCCTTGAATATTTCTCATTTGTCAATGTACGAGGTGGAACGAATGCTTTTAATGCCAAAAGCTTCAAAACAATTAGCCAATATCATGACCTGTCTTCTTAGGTAAGGACTATTTAAATTCAATTAAATAGAGTACTATTGAATATTTTTTATTGTTTAATTAACCATTTAATGAATTATTAATTAATCAAATATTATTATTACCATTCTAGTTCACCTACATTGAAATCTAAACTTCATAAATTACCACCAATGCCCTACGAATTTTGGACGAATGTTTTAATGCACAAAGTTCGAAGTTGGTTTAAAATTTATCAAAATAAGCACAAGAATATAATAAAGGTAATTTTTTTTATACAATTTTTTACGTATGGAAATAAAAAAATCCCTGTTTGAATTTCTGACTTGAGTGAATTTAATTAAAATTGATTTATTTAGGTCTTTGAAACAGTTGGCATAGAGTCTCAATTTTGGAATCTTTTTCCCGAAATTTCTTGCGTCGAAGGAAAGGATTTTGAAGCGCTTACTTTTAAACAAAAAGTCTGGCTGATAAAAACACTGTGTGACACAATTTTAGTAAGTTTTTTTGAATTTTTTTTCTTATTAATTTCAAAATTAATTGTGAAATTAATTTTCCTATTTAATAATTCAGCATAGTAGGAAAACAATTCAAGAAGAAGTATTAAAGCATTCATGGGAGGATAGAATCGAGACAATTTTGGGTATTGACAGACACGGTGCAAGATATATTTATTTTCCACATTTTCTAGAAAATGATCTTAGGGTGTATCGACATTGTTTAGATAATGGAATAATGTCAACTGTAAAGGTATTTAATTAAATTTATTACTTACAAAATATAATTTAATTTTGTCTTTTTACATTAAAACAACAACAAAATTGGTCTTTTTAGCCACCGATTATTAAAGAAGAGCCAAAATGGGACGTCAAAGATGACGATACAGTAAAATTTGCCAATTTAAAAACTGGTCGAAGTAAAAGAAGGAAATCCCGTTGGAGAAATGGATCGTTGCCTTATAAAGGGAAAAGAAAAAAAGATCGGGAGAAAAAACGGAAAATTGAAAAATTAAATAGTTTATCGTACGATTCGAAAATATTCAAGGATTTAGTTAAAAATGAAACTTTAAGTGCTCAAAGCAGTCCCGAGAAAAATAAACAATTAACCATCATTAAGTCCTTTGAGAAAATTCCAAATGCCTTTAAAGGATTTCAAAGTAACAGTGAAGAGGAATTTAATAATATGACTGTAATTTATAACATTCTAGATGAATTAATATCAACAATTGAAGAAAATGCGACAGATCGAGAAGAAAATACTCTTAATACAACAACAAGTAGTCAATCAACAATCGATAAAGAAATAAGTTACAGTGATGACATAAACAATTATTTAGAGAGTAATTTTACAGAAACTACATCTGATGTTGATGAAGCAAATGATAAATTATCTGGTGTTAAGGAAAAATCGAAGAAAATTTCAGATAAAGATTTGAGGAATGACGAAGTTGGTTTAGACAAAAGATTGAATGCTTTGTCAAAGAAAAAAGACGATCAGGGCAATGAAGAAATTAAGCATAATTGTAGTAAATTAACATCAATAGAGAAAAAAGACACGAAAAGTCAAATGGAACTCAAAGAAGATTCAAAGGACAATGAAGTCGCAAGCAATGCCGAAAGTGATAACGAAGTTTCTTTAATTGATTTAAGAGACACTTTGCTAAATGAGGCATCTTTTGATGAATCCTCTCACGTTATACAAAACACTAGCAAACTATATAATTTACAAAATATAAAATTCACCGAAACTGAATCATGGAATGTTGCCGCGAACGATTTCAATGAATTTATCACCGATTTGAGTGAATCGAAATTTAAGCTTATCGCCGATAGTGTCGATACTTTGCGCAATCTCATCAACAGTTTCTCCTGCAAAAATAATTTAACCGAAATTAATAAAAGTATTGTAAGTTAAATTAAATATTAAATTTTTTCAACGTATGATTAAAAATCAAAGAAATATTTCAATTTTTAATAAAAATTTGCTTCTGTAATATTTTTTTTTATTTTGCTTGCAGGATGGATTTACACCAGTATGTGAAATAAATTTATTAAGTAAATTATCCGAGTTACTTAGGTCCGTTGAATGTTTTGAGACGGCTTTAAAAGATTGCACGAATAATGCGAAATTAAAATTACAGAAGGAATGGAATAATCTTCAAGATAGGTATGTTTTCAATTTATCATTCGATTATTATACATTTTACTTCCTCAGGAGAAAAAATTTTCTTCAAATGTAAATTAAAATTCTGTTGTAGAACTGTAGAAGATAAGGAATCATCCAGTGAAGATGGTCAATCATCAAATTGGTGGGTAATTGGATCTCAAAATTGTATGTTATCACCATGCGGTTCGCTGACAGAGCATTCCGATTGCGAATTTGGCAAAAGATCTGATAATCAGAAATGTAAATTCAACGACGATGAAGAAAATAAAGAGAAAGAACATGAGGAAAGCGATGATGATGACAACGAATCGGATGGTTTGTATTTTACTGGTACTATTAAAAAAAAAATAATAGAGAATCAAATAAAGATTTGTCATTTTTTACATAGAGTCAAAAAGACGACCGAAGAGAGTTTTACGAGCTCGTGGCATTCCATCCTACACTGAGCAATTTCTTTCCGACAACAGTGAAACAGAAGAATTAGAAAGATGGACAGAATTTGAAGCAACTTACACATCTCCCAATGCACAAATTAATTCGTCAACTCTTCTTCCTCACTCGCAACTTGACAAACCCGATAAACGAACCGATCCTGAGGACTCGGATCAGGAATGGATTTTACCCAGTTCGAGAAAAAAGAGAAGGAAACGTCAGTGTAAGTACCCTTTAATTTTCAATCTTTTAGAATAATTTTTATTCTCCTTATCTATTCAATACTCATAAAAAAAAATATTTTTTTAGCTGCGAGTCGAAGATTAAAGTCATTTCAGAATAAACTGCAAAATATCCAAGCCAGCTCGACTTCACCAACACGTTCATTGGATGTTGCCGATGAGAAACACAATATTCCATTGTTAAATGAATCAAATGACAAGGAGGAAAAGGCGAAAGAATCAACTGAATTGCCAGAAACATCAAGTGCTTCGAATGATCCAAAAACACCCGTAAAAGAAAGTCTGATAAAAGTTGTGCCTTCAGCGAAGATGACTTGTAAAATCGAGTGTGTTGACAGTGTTCATTCCGAATTAGACATTAAAGACGAAGGTCCAATTATCGACAATCCAACAAATTACAACGTCAACATGCAACAAACCCAAGGTTATGTGATCGTAAAAACGGAACCACCATCAACGGCGAATTATTACGTGATGCAGCCAAATCCTCCCATGCCCGGTATTGTTCAACAACCGTACATGCAACAAACCTCTTATGTTCAAAACACCCTACCCCAAACACCCATTCATTCATCATCACATCCAGGTTATTATGTCCAAAATGCACCGAATTACGTTCTTCACAATCAACATCCGTATGGTGCGCCCCGACATCCCATGGGTCTTCAACAAGCGCAACAACTTCAGTCCCAACAAATTCAGCAACAGCATCTTCAACAACACCCACATCAGCAACACCCAATGATGTTACAACAACAGCAACAACCACCACAAATTATTGGCGGTCATCAAGTCATCACCCATCCAAATTACGTTCAATACAATTACCCCAATAATCAACAACAAAACATGATCAATCAATCAAATATTCCCCGCGTGCGTCTACCAAATTTAAACAATCAACGGCCAGCTTACATGAATCGTGGACAATTGATGAATCAATCAATTCGAATGGGTCTGCAAAATCGTATGAACATACCGCGACAAAATTATTCCCATCCAAATGGAGCAGTAATTCGTAGTATGCCATTGGCTGGCAATGGAATGAGAAATCCAGGTCCAAGAGTCACGACACAAAGGCATCCGGCACCGCGATTAAATCCCCGCGGTGCCGCACCACGATTGCAACGTTTACCAAGACCAAGTACAACAACCACCACCACAGCAGCAAAAAATAATACAACATCATTGATTGTTCTCAGTGATAGTGACGATGAAATTGAAATGATTTACACTGAGAAGAAACGTGATTCAACGCCAAGCGCGAGTTCGCCAAGGAAAGCGATTCAAGCAACGAGTCCAAGACGAAAACCAATTGTCACATCGGAAGTTACTGTTGCCAAATCAAAAAGTACACTTCCACCGCAAATAATGCAACGCATGAGTCAAGGTGGTATTTCAATAACGCCAGTTAAAGCGAATCCACCACCGACAACTAATCCCAATACACAATTAGTCGTGGTGGTAAATGAAACCGGAAGTCATTATGCACTCGCGTTACCAAATGGAAGTAAATTGATCTTAACACCGGAACAAGTCGCGCAGATAAGAGCATCAAATGGTGGTAAATTGATATTGTAAAATATTGTAAAGTTTGAATGCAGCTATTATAGAGATATAAAAAGAAGGTGTGCAATTTTTTATATTTATTTTTTCATAATATTGTCAAATAATTCAGTTGGTGATAATATATATATATATATATAAATAGTATATATTGACTATGCGAGTTACAGAGTATTATATAAAATGTAAACCATTGATTATATAATCAATTCGGATAAATATGCTTATTAGATACTCTTTTTGTAAATACATGTAATCAAGAAGTCAAATTTAATATTAACGATCCAAGTGTTTTTAGATTGTACCCGAAAAAATGTTATTTTAAAGAAATATTTCGAAACGCATGTGAAATTATTTTCATTTAAAAAGCATAATTTGTTTTTTTCATTCTTGTTTTGTTTGTGAATTTTAAAAAGTAAATTTATTTTCTCTTCCGAAAAAAAATTTCTTACCACTCATTCACTTTATTACTATTATTCCTCTTTTATTTTTACAAATGACTGAAATTAAAGAAAAAAAGAATTTTGTATTAAATTAAGATTGGCTTATTTTTATTATAAAAAAAGCAAAAAAAAAAAAAAAAAATGTTTTCCAAAGTCACAGGTACAAAGTACGTGATGATATCTCTGTAAAATGTTACTTTATAATAAACGAAATCTTACATTTTTTTCAATTTTACTTTATTTTTATAATATTTTACATATTTTATTATTTAAAAAAAAGCGTTTCCATTAATTATTAGTTTTAAAACTATTGATCTAGATGGAATACAAGATGATAAAAACGCATCCATTTTATTATTATTATTATTATTATTAAAAACTGGAAAAAACTGGGAACTTTATAATCGTTTTTTTTTATTTACCGTATCGCAGTCTAAAGAAATTTATTTTAATTGTATAAAAACTGTTTTTTTTTTCATTTTCTTTTCGTAATAAACACAATGCATTGCAAAACATAAATTTCCGCTTAAAAAATTTCAAACGTTTCGATTCGTTAATCGACTGACATGATTTGCAATTTGTTCTGAACTGTTATCTTTAATTTTGGTGCTAGCACATCAATTGTTTATCAGTTCAGGCAATGATTCATCGTCACTATCGCCTTCATCGTCAACATCTCCGATGTCTAAATTATCGAAATTTGGTTTAACATCACCAGCTCCGCTGAGACCACCCATTTGGCGCATCATCTGGAATAAAAAAAATTGGCAAATTTGAAAATTTAAAATCAATTCAAAAAAATAAGACAGATTAGAATAATTTTAAAGAAATGAAATATTTTTTATACCTCTTCTAAATCTTGTTTTCCTGCACCACCAGCTTCCTCATCTTCGGAATCGTCTTCATCCTTCCATTTATTGAAATCACTTTTTAACCAATGGAATTTGTTATTTTCTTTGGTGAGACGTGGCCAGTAGGGTCCTTCTTCTTTTTTTGTAAGTACAAATTCAAAGATTCTGCCTTGTGGTTTTTCGATTGTTTTTGTTGCGTCGATTTCTTTATAAAAATTAATAGTAACTTCATGCACTTTTTTGTCTGTTCCACCGACACCTTTAAAATAGAGTTTTTCTGGTTCCACTTTGACTGTAGGATTTGCACAATCTTCAAGGCAAATCGTCACATAAAGGACACTATGCCTTTGGGCCCACATAACAGGTGGTGGCGTTACTCTGAAACACAATTTTATTATTAATCTATATAGAAAACAAAATAAATTACTTGCAATTTTTATTAATAATAAATTATTAAACATTAATTTCAAATAACAATTATTAAAAATTATTATTTTATTTCTATTCATTAGTATTTTTTTTTTTATTAACACAAGGTAAATAATTGATAATATGTAAATGAGAACAACTTCTTCCTACATATTTTAATCTAATTATCCTATAGCCTTAAAGTGCCTTTAGACGTTTAACCTCTGAGTTATGCTAATCGTTAAAAATTCAAATTTCAAAATATAAAATTAGAAACAAGTAGACAGAAATAATTCTCAATGGATTTGTTTTTCGCACTGTATTAGTAAAATTTAGACAACAGGAAATATTCAAAGAACCACTTTTAATGACAAAGAATACTTTCAAGTAATGGAAAATTTGAATAAAACTTGATTAACTTTAATAAATAAGGTTAAAGGAGTCACGCTTTTGTTTGTAAGCTAATAAACAAAAATAATTCAATAAAATGTAAACATAATTTAAGTTTAATATATATAAAATTAAGAATTATGAATTTAATATAAATTTATAAATTTTTTAAACAGATTACCATGCACGATTCTTAATTTTTATTCATAATTGGAGCAACGTGCATTAGTGTATGTAAAACAATAAAAAGTCAAATTAGATTAACATAAGATTCGATAAAATATAAATTTAATAAATTTTACTTCAATTTTCATTATTGATATATCATTTTTATTAATTCTTTCAGTTTTAGAAAATTCGAGAATCAATAAAAATCAAGCAGCAACATGGCGCTAGTACTACCTTAGCGGCTCGTGCAAATAATTCTGATAATTGGAGTAAATTTAAGATTAATTATCAAGGAAATTGTTTTCATATAATGCGTAAATTTTTCATAAAAAAATACACATGAATTTAAATATACTTACTGTCCTTCCTGAGTCATTTTAGTAATATTTGATATACAGAATACAAACACAACGCTTTCATAAACCGCAAAGCACGTCTAAACAAGGGTCTGAAGAAAGCAGAAAGAGAAATCAATGCTTACAACCTTATAAACAAGTGATCGTCAACTGTTACCAAAATAAATTTTCAAAGGTGACTTCACACCTCGTTTCCATGTGCTAAAGAAAAAAATTTAAAACAGTAAAGTACTTCTATTTGTTTTATAAATCAAATGATTTATCCTAGATTTCTTTAAAAGAATAAATTTAAAAATGAGAAAATGTTTTATTTAAATCCAATCTTCTTTAATGTAAAAGCTTTGACATTTTCGTTTAGAATGAAACAAGCTTAATCATATGTTTTGGTTCTGTGGAGGGGGGCAAAAAGAAATTAAATTGAAAACATGAGGATGTAGAAACAACAGGAGTTATACTGTCAAATTTATCACGTCATATGTAAACATCCTTTTATTAAATTAATAAGCGGTAATGGAAGAAGTCAGAAGATAACAATAAACAAAATGATTATACCTCTTAAAAGGTTTGTGACACAAATTTTTAATAAATTTTATCTTTGGGACTAATTATAAAAAACTACATTATTAATATATGTTACTGCAATTGGTAAAATTCTACTTTTTGTTATAGCAAAATGTAATTTGTTTGTAGATAAAACAAAGTTTGCTTTGTATAATAATTTTTATGCTTATTCAAAATATATTTCTCTTTCAGGAGTGATAATGGTGTGACAGAATGGGCAATTGTTGAAGTTCATGGAGATTTGAAAGAGTCAGCAGATGTTGATCTTAAATTACATATTGGAGATCTCACTTATGACAAAAATGGCATTGCTACATTAATTATTGGAAATCATATTTTAACTGGAAAAGAAACATCAATTGATAAGCCTATTGCAGTATTGGAAAAAACAGTTAACGCTAATTCACTAGACAATATAGAATGTGACAGAGAATATTTAATTATTGCCATTGTAAAAAAGAAACTTATCTTCAAAGTAAGACCAAAACCAATAACTGTTATGGTTCAAAAATAAAATAAATAATCACGTGTACATTAAAAAAAAAAGTTTCATAAATTAATTTATATCTACTTACTCAAAACTTTATCACACTATTTCAATAAATGGCATATAATTTAGAAATTAAACTTCTCTTAAATTATTGAAGTACAACCTGAGAAAAAAAGAACGAAATTCGTTTAAAAACTTATGTTTATTATAAGTAAAATAACTTAAATTACTTAACAAAAAAAAAATACAGTGGAATTATTTTTGAATACTAAAAATTTACTGCTAATCTTTCATCTCCCCTTCTTCGTCTTCTTCTTCAACACCACGAATGTACATTACATTATTACATCGAATTAAGACTTCTCCCAAATTTCCTGTACAGTTTCCATCAATATGTTCCTCTGTATTAGCGAGCTGAAGATTCATATAACCATCGACAGAAACAAGGTATCCTTTATATTCATGTCCCCATTTTAGTTTTACCATTACTGGTTTTCCAGTTAAACCATTGAGAAATGGTTTAGGATTTATTGGCATAGTTGCAGCCATTGTGACGAATTTTTCTGAAATAAATATTGAAGCAATTAATAAAACATCTAGATAAGAAATAAAATGATTTCAAATGTACTAATACAAATCGTTTTTATGATAATTAAATTTATAACTAAAGTGCTTGAATGTGAATGGTACAACAATACTCACAAATTTCAAAAAACAGGATTTAATAACAATGAAAAATTATTATTCCAGTAAATAAACAAGAAAATGACATAAAAAAGTGAGGTTAGGAAGAGAACAACTTTCATTATTTTATTTTATGACTTTGTGCAAAAGAAATAATAATATACTTTTAAAGAATATTATCGAACGAATAATAATATAACATAAATATTGTAAAATATACTCACAGTTTTGTTAAAAATGGAGAAAAATATGAATAATTTATGCTTAGAAAAGCGTGATACCGGAGTTGCCGGAGATAAATGCTGTACACAAAAAGCTTCTTTTACAAAATGTTATCCCATTGGTCAACTTTTAATTTCTTTCATTTGATTGGCTAATGAAAATGATATTTTTTTGATGAAAATACCTTAAATCACTCCTCATAGTGACTTTTTATTTCTCATATTGTTACCAGAAAATAACCGGCATGAATGGTGGCCATTTTGTCACCATTTATTACTATGTGAAAGAGTCGTCGAGTCGCGCAAAAAATTCGCCGTGTTTTTGTGTCTTTCGTTATAATAATTATCAACCAGATCAAGCATTGTTGTGAGTATATCACATTTACATTTAATAGTTTATAAGAATTTTCTTAATTTAATTGACATGCTTAATGCAAACCTCAAGTTACGGAATAATTCCACTCTGTCTCCCATTTTGGGATGCTCATGAACACTTATCCACTTACACATTTATAAAATCAATACTCAATTTAACATTTTTAAATTAATTTTTATCATAAGGCTATAGAAAAATATTATTCAAGTATTCGTCAATTATAAAATTAATCCATTTAACCCGTGTCACAATCCTCAGGAAAAAATCTTTTTCTGTATAAATTCTCTCCATTTTATAATGTGCAGATTTGAAGCTGAGACAATTTTTATTTCTATATACACGCAGATTTGCGAAATTAATTCTGTAGTTTAAAAGTTTTATAAGGTTTTAAAAGGGTTACATTAATCCTTTTTTAAAATAAAGTGTTACTTGTGTCAAACTTGTGTGATTTTACTCAAGAATGTAATATTGGTAAATTTAACACAATATGTTTCTTGTAGTTGTCTTCTCAATGTTAATTATTACTGAATAAATAGTTCAATTGACACTAATCAAAAAATTAAATTTTTTTCAAAAGCGAAGGGTTAACTAGAATCTTGAAAATTGAGTGCATCTTTTAATTTAATATATTTTTACTTATAACTCATTTATCTTAAATTAGTAACTAAGTAATAAATTAAATTTTAAATGAATTTTATTTATATAATACGGCAAAATATTTTTTTAAAGTTTAGAAATAATGAAAGTATTTTAGAACTTTCTAGCGTAATCACGTAATTGAACTGTACTTTTAAATATAATTCAATAGTGACAATTAGATAAATAAGAAGACAATAATATTGTTTCCTCTTATTTTTTTTCACATTGAAATAAAACTATGTAACACATTTTGTATATAAGCAACAAGAAAGTGATAATTTAAATAACATGGTTTTTACTTCTATGGGTTTTTTAAAAATCTTATTTACATATTTCCCACGGAATGTATTTTACCATTAATTGAAAAATTTTGCAAAGAAATCGTTAATTTTATGCATTTTTTCACATTATTGTAATAAATGAATGCCACTTTTGTTCCCGTATTATTGTAAACATTTTTTATTGACTGTTTTTTTATAACCTTTTTGAAATTACTCAGTATTTAGTGAATAAATTAAGATTTGATTAATGACAATATTGTTTTAAAAAGTAATTTTTGAAAATTATTTAAAAATTATTGTTTTGAATAATTTTTATAAATTTCCTTTTATAAAATAATATGTTTTCTAATCTTAATTTAACATTTACAATTGAAATAACGATTTCCTATAAAGAAATTTACTTTTTCTTATACTTAAATGTATATTTTTGATATACATAAGTTATTCTCAGTTTGCATGAGACTATAAATCTAATGCAATTGATTTGTTCAATTATTTACATATAGAACACATCTAATGTTTCTAGGAAATTTTTTTTCTTTCATTATAGAAAGAAGATCAAAACCCCTTTATAAATATAAATCCAATGTGCAGCCATTATTTCTTTTTCTGATAATTTAAAAAAATATTTTTTAATTAAAACAAAATATTCCATTGTGAATTTTTGAACAAAGTTTTTTTATTACTATAATTTTATTGTTATTTGAACAAAAATTTGTTTAGCGTGGCATAAAAAAATTTTTTTACTTTTTTAATATTTTAACTAAAATGCTCTACTATATTTTTTATTTGTGGAATTTTAGTTGAGATAATAAAAATTTGAAAATAAAATTTTAAAAACCAAACAAATTCTTGTCAAGACATTTTGATTAGAGAATAAAATATTTTTTTCCTGCATATATGCAATTATTTGGAAAAAAATTAATTTTGAAGAATATAATTTAAGATTTATTCTAGTTTTGTCGACAACGGTTGGTTGAAGCCGATGTATATAAAAAAAAACTTTGACATGATTGATCGATAAGTTATCCTGGTTACCATCAATTTGTTGAAATAAAAGTTTTTCAATTGAAAGCGATTTGGAGTGACAAGTTAAAAATATTTTCATGTCAGAATGACATTGATAAACTTTTTGTTAAAATTAGTTTTAAGCCATTTGAAATGAATATTTTGACCCATAAATACGGATTTACGCAAATTATACAATAATTTAGTTAGTCTAACACTAACAAAAACCCTCTTTTTTCATAGAAAATATATAAAAAATTCTTTTTAATGACAGACTATTTAACAGTCATTAAAAATTGTTATAAAATAATTGTTCTTTCTTGATCAATCTTTTATTATTATCCAGCACAAATATATTGTGAATTTTTAAGGGAAAATTCTTGCAATAGTAATAATTAATTTGCCCAAGGTCAATTTTTTTTTTATTCTAGAAATAATTATTGAATTCCTGTTTCTTTTAGGAATTATTGTTATTAATAACAATATAAACACGAGCCTGATTTTATTATATTATATAAATCCTTATACACTGAAATGTATAGACCAAAAATGTTTTTTTTATAATTCTCTATTTATGTTATTTGCCGTTAAATTGATGAAATTTGCATAAATATTTAATTAATCGCGATGTATGCTTTTATAATAAACATTTTCTCTGAACATGAAATAGAACAGCAACTCTTAAAAAGTCAGCGGAATGAATTAACTACTGAATGGTAGTTAATAAAACACAGAGGGTTCAAAATGCAAAATTGGAATCAATGGCAACTACCAGCTGCTCCTGTACCGGCAACATCAATGCCACAACCACCGGTTGGTTATCCTGCTCCTGCTCCAGGAGCAGATCCCATGGCTATGATGCAGTCTTATATGCAGTATTATAGCCAACCAGTAAGTAGTTTTTATTTTATTTTAATTTTCACATTTTGAAAATCTTTTAAATTCATTAGTCAAAGATTTCTGTATTTTTCTATAATAGAAAAATTTTAATATTTCAAATTTATTCTATATTCTTTTAAAGAATGAAATGAATTTCGTCGTTTTATCTGAATTTTATTTGGTAATTTTATAGCGTTTGAATATTTAATTTAAATTCATAATTATTATAATTTTGTTTATAAATTCTTCGTTAATAAATTTTAATTAGCCTCCAAGTGGTTATACCTCTGAACAATGGTCATCAGCTCAACAACAAAATTGGGCTCAGTGGCAACAATGGCAGCAACAATATCAACAATGGCAAGCTCAATATGGAGAAAAGGTATATTAAAATATTAAAAAAAAGAAAAAATTCCATAAGTAATCGAAAGTATTACATTCCAAAGAATATTTAAAAATATTAAAATTTTCTCAATAGGAGAAATAATTTTCCAAAAGAAATTTAATTTACTGTTTTGAAAAATTATCAGTTTTGATAAAAAAAAAAAAAAACTTTCCAATTATGTCTGATAAAATGGAAAAATTAAATTTGTTTCAGTATCAAGAAACAATGAAGCAATATGCATCTAACATTTCAAGTTCTACCGGACAAGCGCCACCTTTACCAGCATCTCAGCCACCTTTGCCAAGAGATGAAAATTCTAAGCCCCCATTACCACCTGACAATTCAAATCAATATCAATATTCATCAATACCACCTCCTCATCAAAATAATCTACCACTTTTCCCATCAAAAGCCGAAAATTCTCAAAATCAAGGCAACAATCCACCATTACCTTCCCAACCACCTTTGCCAACACAAAATATTAGTGACTCGAATCTATTAGGTAAACAGAGTAATGCCAATAATAATAATTCAAATTCTGAACCTAGTGCAAAAAAGCAAAAAATCGAAGATGAAGAATTAAGTGAAGCTGAAAAAACATTTGATTCTCAGTTTAAACAGTGGGAAGAAAAATTTAATACGTGGAAACAACAAAACGCTAATCATCCCGATAAGGTAGGTACACTTTGAAAATATATCAATTACTGTATTATTAATTCTTTTTAAAACCATATTTAAGTACAACAAAGAAGAATAAAGTTAACTGTTGCATTTTCTTTTTTTTTACAGTCACAATATCAACAGTACGAAGCAAAATGGACGTCATGGCGGGAAAAATTAATCGAACGTCGTGAACAAATGCGACGAAAGCGAGAGCAACAAAAACAAATGACACTAAAAGCAGAGGCGGAAAAGAAAAAAGATATACCCGGCGGTGATAAAATATTAAACATTCTATCGAACACGGAAAATCAGGGATTAATTAATAATTTATTGGGCATTGGAAAAACATTGGGTTTAACTGGAAAGCAAGATGTTCAGGCATCGCCTCCACCGCCACCACCTAATAAAATAAAACCAATTCCCAGTCAATCGTCAACAATGATTACTTCTGCATCATCACAATCAACATCAATGGCACCGCCAACAATGACAGCCGAAATGAATCAAGCCGCTTGGGCAGCACAACAATGGGCCGCTCAATACAATCCAGGTGTGCAAAATTATCAATCCTATCAGCCAATTATGGGAGCAACACCGAATCCCTATTCTCAACCGCCGCCAAGTTTTGCCAGTGCTCCACCAAATTATTCATCAGCACCGCCAAATTTTTCCGGACCTCCGACAAATATTCCAACAGCTCCACCAAATATCAGTGGTTCAATGAATATGAGTGGTCATCCAAATATGACAGCTCCACCAAACATGAGTGGACCACCTCCGAATATGAGTGGACCATCCAATCTTGGAGCACCAAATATGAGTGGCCCACCGCCAAATATGAGTGGACCATCATCAAATATTAGTGGACCACCATCAAATCTTGGTGGTCCACCTCCAAACATGGGAGGACCACCGCCAAACTTTTCTCTCCCACCTCCTGGATTCAATACACCTGATCAATCAGTACGGAAAACTGGCTCATTTGGACCATCGGGAAACTTCAACGATAGTGAAAAAAACTTTGGTATGAATCAAAGACCTCCTTTCGCCCCTCAAGGTAGATTCAATTCCGACAATCGTGAATTTAACGGTCCCGGACGTGATCAATCATCCGGCAATAATTCATTTGGCAACGATAGTTTTAACAAAAGTGGTAACAATTTCAATGAGAATGCAAATGACAATGATAATTTTGGTTCCAAGAATAATCGTTTTGCCCCGAAAAATGATCGATTTGGACAAAATCGTTTTGGTTCTAATAATGATCAATTTGGTTTCAATGATCGTTTCGATAATTCCAATGATCAATTCACCAATGAGAATAATTCGTTTGGTCAAAATGATGGAGGATTCAATAAACGTGATAAATTCGCCAATAAACGGGGATTTGAGGCGAAAAATTCTATGCCACCGGAATTAAAGAAACTAATGGAGAAGAGAAGGGCAGCAATGGACGCTTTTAAACCAAGTAGCAATTCATTTTTCACATCGAACACAAGTTTTGAAGTTGGTTCTCTTCGTGAGAGTTTTAAGAAAATTTCCGGTGATCCGCCATTTATCAAAAAAAGACAGGACGATGGTAAATTCAACGAATTTGGAGATGCTGGTGAACAAAATAACGATAACAGTGAAACGAGTGAGAAGAAATTCGATGGTCCTGGTGATTTTGGTCCCCGTGGTCTGGGAAACTTTGGTCCCCGAGGTCCTGGTGATTTTGGACCACGTGCTCCTGGTGATTTTGGACCACGTGGTCCTGGTGATTTTGGTCCCCGAGGCCCTGGAAACTTTGGTCCTCGTGGTCCAAATGATTTCGGATCCCTTGGTCCTCGTGGTCCTGTTAACTTTGGACCACGCGGTCCCGGTAACTTTGGACCCAGAGGTCCTGATTTTGGCCCACGTGGAAGAGGATTCCCTGGTCCTGGTGGTGATGCTCCATTCGGCGCACGAAATACTGGCGATTCATGGCAGACGAAAATGCAAACTAACTTCAATGAAGAAAAGCCTTTTGTGGAACCACCACTGGAAGTGTTGAAGCCACCTGAAGATTTTCCCTTACATGATATTGAAGATTCGAGTATTGCACCTATTGAAAGTGTTTCTCAAGACGAAGTTACCATAATCGAGGAAATACCTAAGAAAATACCCCCACTGGAACAACCACCCTGGATGAATACTCTCGCTGAAAGTCCCGAATGTATTCAAGAAATTATTCAATCAAATATTCCGAATATAATTCCATCGAATCAGAATGAAAATTCTGATAAAAATCAAGAAAGTGCGCCGACTATTAAATCCAATGATTTACCATTCATGGGAGAAAATGATCCAAAACCAGAGGACTTAAACATGGAACCACCACCGGAACTGCCGAATTTAGGTCCGGTTATTCAAAACACTTCCTTTGATGCACCACCACCTGAATTTCCACCGCCAAATTTTGGCAATCAATTTGGACCTAGAGGTCCTTTATTACCTTTTGGACCAAGAGGTCCAATGTTCGCTCCCCGTGGTCCCAATGATAATTCATTCCCACCTTTTGGACCACGAGGTCCACCAGGTGATTTCAACAACATGAGACCATTTGGCAACAGACCCATGGGACCCATGAGCGATTTTAGACCTCGAGGACGTTTCGATGCTGATTTTGGTCCAAGATTTAATAATTTCCCAAGAAATGACGAACCACCAATGAATGAGGCTCCAAAATCAATTCCTTCACTAATGTCCATGAAGTTTGAACTTCCAAAAACACTTTTAAAACCCCCCGAGTCGAATTCACCATTCGATTCTAAAATATCAAATCAGGAGAGAAATTTCACTCCAGACGAGACAAACATAGATTCGCCGAGTTTCACAAAAGGATCATCCAATTTGCCAGAGTGGAAACCATTCGGACAGAATATCGACAGAGATTCGAATCAAAGATCAGGTTTCAATCAAGGAATGGGACCGAATCAAGGCGTGGGACCTAATCAAAGAATTGGTCCAAATCAAGGAATGGGACCGAAACAAGGAATGGGACCTAATCAAGGAATGGGGCCAAACCAAGGAATGGGACCCAATCAAGGAATGGGACCGAATCAAGGAATGGGGCCAAATCAAGGAATGGGACCAAACCAAGGAATGGGTCCGAATCAAGGAATGGGACCAAACCAAGGAATGGGACCAAACCAAGGAATGGGACCAAACCAAGGAATGGGGCCAAATCAAGGAATGGGACCAAACCAAGGAATGGGTCCGAATCAAGGAATGGGACCAAACCAAGGAATGGGTCCGAATCAAATGCAAATGTTCGATAAAAATGATAATCGAGATAGAATGGAGAATTCGAACAATCCATCAAATGAAATCGAAACAATAAATAATCCAGATCTGAATGAAAATATGAGACCTGATTTCGAACGTCCATTTGATAGATCACAGTCGCCATTTTCCGTTTGTTCTCAAGGTCCACCAGGACCACCACCGGGTTTTAATCAAGATCGTAACATGGGTTCATGCATGCCAACGAATAGAAGACCTGCGCCAGAATTTTGCATCGAGAGACAATTTAATTACAATCATGGCGGTCGAGTACCGGAGAAATCATTTGTCGATAATATTCCCCCCAAGGTAATTGATTACAATCACGTAAAACGTCCCATTGTTCACGAATATTTAACCCCGCTACAATCGTTTGATTATGGACATGGAAATTTACATCCCGATGTACCGGAACACGAATTAAGTGAAAGAAAGGACTTTACAAAATGGGAGGAAAATGAACAAAATCTACAAGAATACACGGAGCAAATGAAAAATTATGAACAAGACTATCAATGGAAACGTTCAATGGAAGTTGATCGTTTGAGAAATGAAGAATTAATTGCCGAACAAGATGATAAAGGCAAAAGAAATAAGGATGATGATTATAGAAAAGATTACAGGAAGGACAATGAGATTAAGAGAGATCGTGATCGACGAAAGGATAATAATGATCACAGACGTGATGATTATAGAAAAGAAAGCGATCACAGGAAGGACGATCGTCGAAGAGATTCAGATTATAGAAAGGATATCGATCGTCGAAAGGATTTAGATTACAGAAAAGATTCTGATCATCGTAAAGATTCTGATCATCGTAAGGATTCTGATCATAGAAGAGATTTCGATAGACGTAAGGATTCTGATTACAGGAAAGATTCTGATTATCGAAAAGATTCTGACTACAGGAAAGATTCCGAACACAGACGGGATTCGGATCATAAAAAGGACTCTGACTATAGAAGAGAATCTGATCATAGGAAAGAAGTGGAACATAAAAAGGAATTGGAGCATAAGAAAGAATTGGATCATAGAAAGGATTTGGATCATA
This sequence comes from Leptopilina clavipes, assembly GCA_001855655.1. Classification (NCBI taxonomy): domain Eukaryota; kingdom Metazoa; phylum Arthropoda; class Insecta; order Hymenoptera; family Figitidae; genus Leptopilina; species Leptopilina clavipes. Next base: position 38,013 of record JUFY01015152.1, read on the forward strand.
AGAAGGAGGAGAGTAAAAAGGATTCTGATTTTAGAAAAGATACTGATCAGAGAAAGGACATTGATGACAGATTGGATAATTTTGATAATAGTGATGCTAATCAAAAAATGGATACTGATATTGAAATAATTGAAGCAACACAGGAAGTGCAGGACTTTACTCAGGATGTGGATTTTAGAAAAGATAATCTTGACTGGGGTGATGAAGATTGGGGCCTTGAACGAGATATCACTCAAGGTGAGTAATTTTACCCAAAAAAGAAATTTGTTTTCGCAAATTAAATATTAAAAAATTAAATACTAAAACTTTTTAACGTAGAAATTTTTTTTTTTTTAATTTAAAATACTGGCAGAGTAAATTCCACCACAACTTCAACTAATTAATATAAAATCATTTTTAATCAAAAATAAAATACTAATTTCTTTCTTTAGAAATTGAAAAAATTAATTCCTCCAAAAAAATGACTGCAATAATATTAACCATATTTTTTTTATTTTTAAAACAGGAAAAAATCCGGAGCCTGAGGATAGAAATTTAAAGGAATCTGATAAAAATGAAAGTGAAAGGTAACTATTTGTCCCATGTTTTTTTTTTCCTGTAAAATTAACAATCTTTCAGATATTTTTTCACATATGTAACGTTGAATGTAATTTGACATTAAATTTTCATAATTGAATGTCTTTTATGCAGTTTAATTTTTTTAAGGAATTGAAATATTAATCACACATACGAAATAGAAAAACAAAATAGAAATTCGTTCTATTATGTTTAAAAAAAAAAATTATCGTTCTTAAAAAAATCAACTGTTACTAACGGAGATGATTGAAAATATATATATAGATTATGAAAAAGGAATTTTTTGAAAAAAAAGTGTACATTTTATTAGATCATCGGAGTTTAATAGCTGGCAGGACAATCCGAGCAAGAAAACCTCAGACACTTCATTGCTGGATTCCAGGTACGCTTTTTTTGTATAATTAATATAATTACAAAATTATTACCCTATAGAATATTTTTTAAGCGTTGAAATTAATTTTTATTCAATTGAATTAACAGACAAAATTGAAAAATTGCGTATATTTTACGCTTTACCTATAAATTATAGCACTGATTGTGCACGACAAATTTTCCCTGCAAAGAGATAAAAAAGAAAAATTGAAAATACGAACTTGTGTTTGTATTTTGATATTCCCACATTTATCCAATATTATTTGGAATCTTTAATCCCACTTTTTTGTCAGTCAATGCTTTTTTTACCTAACTCCATCCATTTGCGGATGTTTGAATTTTTATTTTTTTCGATGAAATTCATAATATTGAAAAATGATTATACCATAAATAGTTTAGTTGATTAATTAAGTAAATTATTATTTTGCAAGTAAGGTGCGTTTTTTTAAAAATAAGAAACTGTCATTTTCTTATTCTTTGCTTTACGCAAAAAATAATTATTTACTTAAGATAAGAAACTAAAATGTACTTATTTTACTTGGAATTTTATCAGGAATTTATTTTTAGACATTTTCACGTAAAGATATTCAAAAAAATTTTTCTTGAACATCTCTCTTAGTGTGAAATTGCTCTTTAGATGCAAATTTATAATTTCCACAAAAGTTTCAAGTAAAAGTTGAACAATTTGCGAGTCTAAAGAAGACAATAATTTTTTTTGCAATGAAGCGAAATTTTTTTCCATAAAAAATTTCTTTGAGTGCCCAAAACAATTTCTTATTCTTAATTTGACCTGAAATTTTACTGTACATATTAATATTTTTAATATAATCCATACACGTATATATATATTTGAAAAACGTATTTAAATTGTCTATATAAAGATACTTTTTTTCGAAAAATGAAGATTTTTTCTGTGAAAAATATGAAAATGACTTGTTTTTTATCGTACAGAAACGATAAAATGAATTTTTGAAAGAAAACAAAAGTGCAATTTGTGCAACAATATTATACAAATATGCGCATTTTAATTTCCATTTTTTCGATGACTGAAATGAACAGAAATTAAACAAATTAATTTTGGCCCCCTTTTAATTGGCTAACAATGACAATTGTCTTTTTTTTCGTTAGCTTTGAATTTTTCCAGTAAAATAACAAAAACCGCGCAAAGCGCGACATCATACGATTACTATTTAATGAAGAAAATAAAATTTATTTGACAAAGAAAAAAGTCAGAAATTCGACTTATTTAACATTTTATTACTATTAAATATTAATTGTTATATAAATTATATGACATATTAATTTGCATCGATTGCAATTAGTCGAAAAGAAAAATTAAGATGCAACAGTGCATTAGAAAATTGCAAATTTTCTTGTAGTAATTTCGTTTCGTTTTTTTTTTTTTTAATTTGAATTTATCTAATTATTCATTTTTTGTTTAATTAAAATGAAAAAAAATAGAAACAAACAAGTTGATTAAAAAAATTGACATTATTTTGTTACAGCAGTCAAGATGTCAAGAAAAATGCTTCAGATAGTCAAAGTAAAACACTTGAGTTACCAAAAATACCAACTTTCACGGTTCTCGAAGATATATTGTATCAACCTGGACGCCAGAACAGACCACCAAAAATAGTTATTATTTTGAGAGGCCCACCTGGCAGTGGAAAATCGTTTCTCGCAAAACTCATTAAGGTTTTTTTTTCATTTGACAAAATTTATAATATTAGATAAGAAATTATTTTTTTTATTCTATTTTCTTGTATTTTAATGTGAATTTATTTATTAGGATAAAGAAGTGGAACAGGGAGGTTCAGCACCTCGAATTCTAAGTATTGATGATTATTTCCTCGTTGAAAAGGAGAGGGAAACTAAAGATGACAATGGAAAAAAAATGACAATAAAGGTAAAACAAAACAAACAACAAAAAAACTCGGGAATAAAGAATTGAAATTCAAAAATTCAAATTTATTTCTAAATTAATCAATGTTTATTTTATTCAGGAAATGGTTTACGAATATGAAGAAGCTATGGAGTCGAGTTATCTTGCATCGCTTGTGAAAGCTTTCAAAAAAAACATAACTGATGGCTATTTTAGTTTTATAATTTTAGATGCCATCAATGAAAAAATACAGGATTACGATGATATGTGGAGTTTCGCTAAAACTAAAGGTTTCAAAGTGTTCGTCTGTGAAATGGAAATGGATGTTCAAATTTGCCTAAAGAGAAATATTCACAATCGTTCCGAGGAGGAAGTCAATAGAATAGTTGATTATTTAGAACCAACGCCTAAGCATCATCAAAAATTAGACACAAATTCACTTTTACAAGAAGCAGCCATTGAAGATGTTCAAATGGAAGATGTTCAAGATGCCGAAAAGCCAATTCAAGGCAGTGAGGACAGTCAGGATAGTCAGGAAGACACTGAAGTGGTAAAAACATGTTTCTTGATGATTAATTTCATTGTTAAAATTTAATTTAAATTTTTTTTCAATTCATATACGATGTTGATAATTAATTTTATCAAAAATTTCACAGGGGGTTAGCAAATGGGAGCGAATGGAAGCAGAAAATAAATTAGGTTATTATTTATTTCCTCTATTTGAAATATCCATAGTTAAAATTGTGACAGTATGAAATTAATTGACATTTTTTGCTTTGTGTACAGATCGTTTGGATGGTTTAGCAAAAAAGAAACATGAGGGAAAGCCACAAACAATGGAAGACTTCCTTCAAGTACCAGATTATTATAATATGGAGGATAATTCTGGCAAAAAAAGGGTACGAAATTTTGTTTTTCTGATTATATACATTTTATATTTCTATTTAAATTTATTTATCAATATTTATCATTTATTTATTATTATAAAATTTTATTCGATTGTCTTTTTTTTCTCTTTATCTTTTATTCGAAATTTTAATTAAATAATTACATTTTCATTACTTGTAAAAGAAATAATTATCAATAAACGATACAATAGTTGAAAATTCAGAAAATAAAGAACTTTGTTTTTGTTTTCTTTTGCAAATATAGGTACGATGGGCAGATTTAGAGGAACGTAAAGAACAAGAGAAAATGAGAGCTGTAGGATTCGTCGTCGGGCATACAAATTGGAATCGAATGATGGATCCAACAAAAGGAGAGAGTGCACTGACGAGGACGAAATACATATGACCTAAGTTTCAATCTAAAACACGTGGAAATCCACGTTGGAATTAATATAGCATTTCGTTTGGTAGCTCATTTAAACTTGAGAAATATCAAATCATAAATGATATTGATATCTATCCAAGCGATTTAGAAGATTGAAGGAGAACAAGAAGAAGAAGTGGAAGAAGAAGAAGAAGAAAAAAGTATCAAGTGTTTCATAAAATCACTAACATTTTTGTGAATAGACTTTAGAAACACCACGGACTGACAATTTTTATTAAAATCAGCTGTATTTAACAGTGAGAAACTATACGTAGCTTCAAACATATTGATTTAAAATTTTTAAAATGTTTTTGAATTGTTAGTACTGCACTAAAGTAATTCATGAACTCTTGATAAAGTACTGTTAGAAATATTAATAGTAATGAAAATTACTAAACTATTGTATATTGCATATAGACTTTTAAAAAACAAAAATTCAAGCAAATTTCATATAAAATTAATTATTTTACAAATTTTCTATATCATGTTCCTTTTGTGAAAAAAATTAATGTCAATACTTATGATTATTTTTTTAAAATCATATTAGTTGTGTAATGTTGAATGGAAAAGAAAAATGTTTCAGATTTATTTTATGCACATGATTTTATAAATTTATGATTAAAAAAAGAAAATACCTGCAGAAGTCATTGTTTAACACATTTATGTATATTGGTTTGTACAATGTGATTAATGTGTGTATTTGCACACACTCAAATTTATAAAACATGATTGTAATTTAGACTTAATTTATAAAGTCATTTTAAACTATTACATAAATTTCGTTTTTTTATTATTATTATTAAATACCTAAAATTTTATAATATTAAAAAGAAATTTTTATAAATGTGAAGTTTTTGGAAAATACTTACAATAATAGAATGCACGAATACTTCAGGAAAAAGAAAAAATAAATTTTAAACTTTGTAAATATTTTTTTTATTGATATTTTTTGAATTTTGAAAATGACAGTGCTGCCATCTTTGTAAAGATTAAATTTTGTCGTCTGCTATAGGAATATCAGAGAAGCTGTTAAGTGTACAATTATTGTTAATTAATACAAATATTTCATGTTTAATTATTATTAGTACCTGTTAAAATTAATTCTGTATTATCAAGGATTAGTGATAAATGAAATTAATGGTTATTAAAAATGTAAAATTTGTTTAAAAACAGTTCAATGTTTATATGTTCAACATAACCTCTACCGGTATAGAAAAACCTGTTGTTTGTTTATTAATTAGGGTAAATATTTTTTCTGTAAATATCTAATTAGCCAAAATTGTTAATACTTTACCTTTTATTAAAATAACATGAATTATTGTTGTAAAGTAAAAAAATTTTCTTTCTCATAAAATAAGTTTGTTATATTATTTTTAATTTTGAGAAATTTATTACTATTTTTGTTATTCAATTATTTATTTTTTACTTTTAATTGAATTGTTAATAGTTTTTTGTTTTTACAATTGTATTATAATAAATTATGTTTTCTGTTTATAGGATAATTCGGAATTATTATTTTTTTTATACAAATTTGAGTGTTTTACATACAAAATTGAACAATGATTAACGGGCATTGTTTTGAAGATATCTTAGGTTTTACCAGACAAACCGAAACGCTGATAACAGGTTTAGGAGGAACTCCTGAACTTGTAGAAGAGTTTCGAAAAAGAAACATTTCTACTGAAGAATTAGCTGAATTGACTGAATATGATTTAATTACACTTGGTAAGTATTTATTTTTCAAAGAAATTTTTATTTTTCTTGAATTTTCACAATTTATTTGCTTTATGAAATTATTCATTTAATAACCGAATAATTGTTTATTTTAAAGGTGCCGATTATACATTTATTTCAGCGTATTTAAAGCAAATGAAAAATACTCCAAAAAAAACAAATGAATTTTTGATGCCACAGTACAGGTAATTTTTTTCAATTAATAAAGAAGCTATTTTCTCTTTTTATAAATGGAATAAACTTTAGAACAATATTATTCTTTTTAGATACGAGCACTTGTTGGATGTTTTAAAAACTGGACGAAATCATATTAAACTTATTGGGGCATTTATTGCGTTTGTAAAACTCCGACTCGAGAGAGAACAAATAAATCTTTTTGTTGATGACAATAAAGGATTACGTGCAAGTGAAACTTTAAAAATTGCTTCGACTGCAACACTCAAAGAGGTCGATTGTATCATGAAGGAAGTGGACAATTTAGAAACATACATAAAAATGGTATGTTTTACTGTTTTCAAAGATTTGTCTAAATTGAAAAAAATTTATTCTACATATATTCTTTTTACTCTAGACTTATCAGACACCAAAGAAGAGAAAGTTTTACACCATTTGTATGACCATCGGTGGATTGGGATTGACGACTTGTGCACTATTGCACTTGTGTAAAAAGTGTTACATTAAGTTATAATAGGTAACAATTTATATTTTTTTATAATATAAATATAAAACTCCGTAATTTTTCTAATTTTCTTGCATTTTTTTTTTATTTTAATTTTTTATATCTCTAATTTATAATTTCACTGAAAACTAATAATTAAAAATTAATATTTTCATTTGATTTAAATCAAAATTATTAAAAAATTTAATTTATCTTCAATACTTCAATAAAATTGGGATATTAAAATAATTACCAAATCATTGCAAAATTAGTGTTTCGGCCCCTTTTTCACGAACTACAATTCCGTCTCGTTTTTTCAATTCTTCTGCGCATTTCACTTTTGCCTCGAGAATTCTACAAATTGTGAGAATTAATTTATTACAGTGCGGATGAATTATAGAATATAAAAATTAAAGCCAATAACAGCTTACGTACGATGAAATGTTTTTCCACTGTTGAACTTGATATTCATTTTGAGAAGCTTGTTCTGCAAGTTGTTTCTCTTCTTCCTTCAGTGATTTCATTTTCTTCTCCTCAACTAGTATCGCTTCCTGTAATTCGTCCCTTAAAGTTGGTTCATTGCTTTTATTTACGTAATTCTGTGGAAAAATGGTGTTTTATAAAATTTAAAAAGAGCCCCTTAATTTATACTTAGGAGAAAATTTTATTTACCTTTTTGTCTTGTTCTAATCTTTCCTCGAGATATTTTATTCTTTCCATTTCTTTATTCAATTCGTCATTCCTCTCCTCAGTCTTAAACAATTAATTTAATTTCATGTAATATAATTTTTGTTTAATTATTTGTTTATTTCTTTACCTCTTTTATGGACATTTTAAGAGTTTCAACTTCTTGCGCCAATTCGGAAGTTGATTCTTCCATAGTCGCTTGAACGGAGTCGTGATTTTTCACGGCCTTTTCATATTTTTCCTCTAGCTCCTGAGCTTTTTTCCTTAAGGGTTTCACTTCTGATGATAATTAATTATCAAATTTCAAAATGATCGATTTTAAAAAATTTTAGAGATAAAGGTAATTATTTATTTTAACTAACCATCTAATAAAGGAGCCAATTCCCTTTGGAGTTTTGCAATTTCTTCAGCTAGTCCTTTATTAATTTCAATTGCTGTCTCTTTTGTAAAATTCTCAGGAAGAGTCATTGATTCTCCATCTTCATTGGTTTGAATTTCTGAAAGCTGAAAATAAAATTGTGAAATTAAAATTAATTTATTTCGATAATATAATTTAATATTTTCGCGAAGTAATAGAGTTAGTAACACACCTGATGCTCTAAAATTTCAATAGTACGTCGAAGAACTCCATTTTCTGCTTTAAGAGCAGATAATTCAGCTTTTGATTGTTTATACAAAGTGCTTTTAGTTTTTAAACGTGCGACATATCGCTTCAATTCTTCTCCTTCGGGGGCAGATTCCTCTGACAAAAGTTTTGCCTTCTCTCGTTTCTCTTTTAATTTAACTTCAAGTTCTGCTAAAGTCGATTCAGATTTTTCTAATTTATCTAGAGCATTTTTCTTGATATTTCCAATTGCAGCAGCTTGTTGTCTAAATGGTGCCATTTTATCAGCTCCCATTTCGGAAGCCTGTAGATTTAATTATTGTTATATAAATTAATAAATAATTTAATATTAATATTAATTTAATATTAATTTCAGAAATTAAAAAAAAATTCCAAACCTTCTTTTCGACTAATTCTTGAACTTCTCGCGCTGCGGCATCTAATTTTGTTCTTAAAGCAGCAATTTCATCGGTTCCAATGTAGGGCGATTCGACAACTGCTGTTAAAGCTTCTAATTGAAGTTTTTTATTTTTTATCTCCTCTGGTAGACGTTCATTGACAATTACAGTTAAAACTGAGACTTCTTCGGTTAATCGTTGCAATACGGTTTGAGGTGTAAGACCTGCACCCTCTTCTTTTAACATATCTAATTCTTTTTCTGCTCTTTGAAGGGCCACCTATAAATTTATAAATTTTTACCATTTTTTCTCACTTGTAATAAAATATAATAAAGTAATAAAAGAAGTTATTGTGAAATTAAAATTCAAAATGCTGTATGATTATCATTATTTTTTTTTCAAAATACCTCTAGTGCATCTTGAGCTTCTAATTCTTGAGATTTTTGTGAGGCCAATTCGCGTTCTCGATCTCTTTCACGTCTCAAATGTTGAGCCGCTTCTAATAAATGTTTTGCCGGTTCTGTTCTTATTTTCATTCTTTCAATTCTTCCGATTAGTGTCTTGATAAAAAATGAAGAAATATTTATTTCAGAATTCATCAAAGCAAGAAAATAATTTTCCTGAAAAATTTACAAATCAAACTCACTTTTTTTTCCTTCTCCATTGCCTCAACGTCCGCTTTTAATTCAGCAGCAGTTTCTCCACCCTAGTAAATTACAAAGAAAAAAAAATGATAAATTATTTCCATAGTTTTCAATAATTATTGAAGATCATTTATTTTTTTACCTTTCGTCCGGTTTCTCTCTCTTTGTGTAATGTCTTAAATTCCTCTACCATATTTAGATATTTTTCGTATAAAGATCCAATATCTGGATCTGATAAATATTCTGCTGGTATTTCTACCTTGTGTATTAAATAAAAGAAATAAATAAAATTTTCTAGTATATTTTATAAAATTTAGTAAATATATTCTTTTTTTTAATTTTTTACCTTCACTAGGAAACGGGATAAATAAGCTCGTTGACGGGCAATATTGACATTCGATAAAATCCATTTTAAAATTGGATAAATTGTTTCCGTCTCACCTTTTACTAGACCTTGCCTAAAAATTTTATTTTAATTGAAATTATTGAAAATATTACTATATTATTGAAAATAATCAATTAAATTAAAATTAACTGCAAGTTTTTAAACATAATTTCAATTAGAGATAATAATTATTTAATTCATAATACCTAAACAATACAGGATCTGCATCTGGTTGATATTTCAGTACTCGAAGAATTGAAAAAATTCGAATCGAACTTTGTTCTGGATTTTCAGTTCTAATGTCAATTTTTGCATTTTCCTTTTGTTCAATTTCAGACAATACATCACTAAGTACCTGAAAAAAATTCAAACTTTTTAGAAAATAAATTAAAATACCTGAAATTATTATTTTATTATTAATTAATAATTGAAATAAATAATCTGAAGACTATATACAATAATAATAAGTAATAATAATAATAATAATTTTATTTTTCTCACCTGAAGCAAGTCGTCAGAGCCTAAAGCACTAAACGAAATTAAATTATAATTTCGTGATAAAAGTTTATTTATTTCTGTTACAATAAATTTTGTGTCTTCGGCCATTGTTTAAAAAAGAAATGAGATATTTTATTAAATACGTAATTTCAAAAAACCGGTACAACGATAATTCATACAACAAACCATTTTTTCTATACTGACTGGACTTTGTTTCCGTTCTCGTTACTATGGTAACATTCGCGCATCTAAGAACGAAACTGCCCGGTAAATAAATACGAAACTTATGACATTCACTTTTTTAAATCTTTATTTATATAAAACATTTTTACAATGTTAAAGTAATCTATATTTTTTAAGATTCCATTTCAAAATTTACACTGCTTTCCTTCGCTATTGTTTTTTCTTCATTGACTTCTTCGTTCAATTTCCGCTTATTTTTATCATGTTTATTTTGATTTCGTTTTCTTTTTAAATGTGGTTCCTCGTGATTCATCCTGAATTAAAATAGCAAAAACAAAAACAATCTAATTAAATTGAAAATAAATTGTCAGATAAATATACTTTGTTTTTTCAAAATTCTATTCATATTTATTATAGAAATGGTAAATTTAATTAGCTTACATATTGCAAGACTTGGTGCCAGGTCCCCAGTTTGATTCTGGATTTAATTGAAATCTTGCCAAGCGCTTTTGTCGAGAAATAGGATTTGCGTGTGGATGAAGTGCAAATGACACTGTTGTTGCAGAATCTTTCGTTAAAATTGCAAGCGCTACACTTTTTTCAGCAAGTCTTTCTCGTCTTGCAGGATGTTCCTGAAACATGAAATGTTTTCTTTATAAATTCTTTTAAAAAAAGGAGAAAGACATGAAAAATTAAGTGCATAGTTTAATTTTTCCGATATTTTTGTCAATAAAATTAATGGAAAATTCTCACCTTTTCCCAAGCCCGCACAATGTCCCATATAACTTCATTAGGGGCGTCAGTTTTTATAGAAATTTTATTTGCATGTGAATATGAGACTTTGTAACCTGCGTTTATTAACGCTGAACGAAACATTATCATAGACGGTGTATCAACACGAACTATTGACATCTATAAGAAAAAAAAATGTTTAAAATATTACAAAAAGTGGATTTTATCATTTTTTTTCCATCAATGTTTATATTTTTTATTATCTCTAAAAATTTTGCCGAATAACGTACCAAACGATCTAGTGTATAATACAATGGACAATCAAGTTCTTCTCTCACGACACTCAAAACTCCTTGTATTCTTTTACTCGTTCCTAATTCCATTTCCTCGACTTTCGTTAAGAGCCTCGAAACAAATGTTTGATCATGAAGAGGATCTAGCCATAAAGGACCACCAACCTGAAAAATTTTATTATGTACATAAATACAATGAAAATTTGATAAAATAAAAAGGAGGGGAAATTTCTACTCACGTGATGCTTATTTTGACATTGTTTACAGAATTGTTCGACACAAGGTGTAGCTGGTAATTTAAAAGCTCCATTTGGTGATTTAATAGTCAATGGTTGAATTGTCATACTTTCACATCCAACACATTGATAAAGCATTCCCAATTTACTGGCATTTTCCTTACACTTTTTTTGACTTGTAAATACTCTCACAAATACTCGGATGTAAAAATCGGCACTTATGGAAAGTAATGGTTGAATATAGCGACCGTATCGACCAGCGTGTGCTGCAATATGTTGCAATAAAATTCTCAAAGCCTAGTTCAACATAAAAGCAAAATGATCCTTATTCTGAATATTAATTGTCAAAAAAAAAACAGTTAAAATTTACTTTGTATTTTTAAATATATATTTCTATTATCTTTAGTACTGAAGTTTTAAAATGGAATTTAACAAATAATACATTACAATTTCATGGCAGGCCTTTGATTTTAAGGACAAAGCTCCGTATTTTACGTAGCAAGTTTCTGGGAAATTGCCAGCTAAAAGTGCCATATCGGTTGCGGTGACAAGAAGTAATCCTCCTTCCGAGAGACATTGAACACCTCCGTCGAGAAATATTGAGGGACATCCGTATGGATCCAAATCAACGGCATCAAAACGCGTTTTTCTATTTTGGTACATGACCATTCTGTAAATTAGACAAAAAATTATTATTGGACCAAAACTTAATTATTTACAATCAATCATTACTAAATTTTTTTCAATAATTTTTTACTTCATTTTATCAGCAAATTTTGTCACTTACGTTGCATCTTCGTGACTTGGTTTCACTAAATCTTGTACTCCATTGTGAGCTATATTTTTTTCCATAGCTTCGATTGCTTCTTTTGAAATATCATTTGCAACTACGTATTTTATACCTTTTATTTCTTTCGCGTATCTTATACTCCTCAAACCGGTAGCAGACAATGCTTCCAAAATTGTGATTCCATCCTAAAAGTTTCCAAAAAAAATTTAACATACTATTCCCTTATTAAAAAATGGAACAACAATATTATAAGTAATAATTTTACATTTGCTTTCGTCTCACATGAACTCTTATCCTCAACAATTAAATCTTTCTTTTCCACTTTTTTTGTTTTCAATTCAGAATTGTAATCCTCGGCAAATAGTGACAAAACTGCAATACTGAAAATAGGGTAATTAAAATATCATAAGAAACAGTTTTAATACTTGAAAATTTTTATCAAAATTGATATTTGATAATAAAAAGGAACAAGTACATAACTGAGTGACAATTTGCATACCTTAAATCTCGATTAAATTCTTGAACGTGATTGTAAAAAACTTTTTTTCCTTCAACTAAAATTTCTGCCTTTCCTTCTCGAATTATATTTCTATCATTTTCTCCTATTTTTACAGATTTATCCATACTTTTTAGTGTAGAAAAATAATCTGTAAATATTTTTGAGGTTATGAAGTTTATATTTTTTTGAAAATAACAATTAAAATATAATAGTAAGAAATAGTTTTTGTTGATTAATACATTAACAAGTGTCTAATTGGACATTTATTTTTAAAATTGTATTTATTTTTTAGATGAGAACCCAATAATTGTTTGTAAACACCATTTGACAGAATAAAACGCATGTGTTTTGACCGCTTTGACACTGTATAAATATGGCGCCTATGTACAGGGTGTCTCAAAAGTGTGGACCAATTTTTTCCCGTATTGTTGAGACACTCTGTATAATGGTATGTTAGTATTCTGAAACAAAAATACTTCTTTTGCAGTATTTACTAAAATAACAGCCGAATTTTTTTATATTTAATGTATAATTAAAATACAAAACCTGAGGTATGTCTATTTTATATAAAATATTATTATTTAATTTCTGAATTACCACCAATTTCGATATAAGAATTCGTTTTCTAACCTAAAAATTACTCTATTTTTTTTTAATGAAAAAAGAATAACTAATTTCTTATGAAATAATAAAAGTTGAATTTTTTCCAGATAATGGGCTTAAGATCTTTAATTTTAAAAACACCTAGAAAATATCATTATTTATTGACAACTCCACTCTGCACGAATTCCGCTGAAATTGTACATAAAAACAAGGACAATGTAAAGGACTGGAAAAAAGAATTACAAAAAACAATGACGGTTTTTCCAAATTTTATAAATGAAGAAGAAGAAAATTCGATTCTTAAAGAAATGGAACCTTATCTAAAACGTCTACGATATGAATATTCTCACTGGGATAACGTTAGTAAAATTTATTGTATGTGTATGTTTTATTTTTATTAGATAGTTTAATTTCATATAATGTATTACAAATTATATTGATAAAGAGAATGAAAATTTATTTGTTTTTTCAATTATAGGCAATTCATGGATATCGTGAAACAGAACGTTCCAAATGGAACGAAGAGAATTCGAGAATAATTGATAAAGTTCGAAAAAAGGCCTTTCCACCCGGAACACCACAACTTGCTTACGTTCATGTTCTCGATTTAACTGCCGAAGGATGGATTAAACCCCATGTCGACAGTATTCGGGTAAATATTAAATTTAAACGTCTCATGTTGAAGAGAATTATTCTCAAGGATTATGTGAAAAATAATTTTATATTTAGTTTTGTGGGGACATTATTGCCGGTATCAGTTTATTAAGTGACTGCGTTATGCGTCTCACATCAGTGGAAATTGAAGATCAAAAGGAAGACTTTCTTCTCCCAAGAAGATCGCTTTACATAATGAGGTAAACAATTTACATTTTTCTTTTAAAGTTTTTTTTAATAATTAAAGTATTAAAGTATAATTACTCTATTTAGTTAGTGTAAAATTGATATTTACATTGATATTATTTAGTGGACTAGCAAGGAATAAATATAATCACGAGGTTTTAAAAGATGCAGATTCTTTCTTTCAAGGTGAAAGAATTCCCAGAGGTAGACGTATTTCCATTATATGTCGCTGTGAACCAAATCCTCGTGATAAATAATTCAAGAGATTTAATTTTCATTTCTGTACATAACAAATCGTATATATGTAAATAATAAATATTCAATTTAAAAATGAACTTTTACCTTCTGGTTCAAATAGTTTAGTAAAATTTAAACATTATACGTAGTTTTTGAAGAGATTCGAGAGTAAGATTGAATTTTATTATTATAATTTTTATTTAGTCTTCAATTCTCCCATTGTAATGAAGGGAATGAAAGAACACAAATCAAACTACATTCAATGTGAACTCTTAAATTGGAAAAAAGACAAATTAAATGTGTCTTAAATATTAAACAATTTCTTAAATAATACAATGATAATGTTTCGTCTTTAAATTATCAAGACGCTAAAAATGCTCACAGATCATTAAATACAATTCGTATAGCTCTTTTTAGAAGTTGTTATTAACTTCAAGACAGTTAATTTTTCTAGATAATTAATTAGATTTATTTGAAAATTGATAAATATTGGAAAAAATTTGTCAGGCGAAAGATGACGTACACAATTTGTGAAGGAAATTTCGAGAAAAGAAATTTACATCGGAATGAATGTATTTTTCCACTTTTTAGTTATTTCTTTAGATGTTAAAACTGTTAAATAACACTATATATACATACAATATACGTAAATAATTTTATCTCAATTTACTTTAATTAATTTTCATTTTGCTTATAAAGCAATTTTTAATCACTTTGTCTGACAAACAATTGCCAATGCAAAGTTTCGATGAATTAAAATTCTCTTAATTAAAAAATTGAATTACTTTGTCTGTGCTTAATTGTATTATGAATACAAAAAAAAATGTGTGTTTAGAAAAAAAAATTGTTTTTTTTTTTTTTTTTTGTTGATGTACGGATACGAGTACAACGTCGAAAAAGAATATTTGGAAACATAAAATATATTTACCTAGATGATTTTCTGAAATTTCAGGATAATTGGAAGAAGGACCAAAGTTTTTGGTTTCACGAGGTTTTTTTTCTTTAACAAAACTTCCATCGATTACCACAATTGTTGCATAAAACAAATGTTGTCATTGGCTCGTCCGCAGAACGTGTTTGTACTTGATTATATGTGCAATTTCGTTTTTTACATTTGCCACATTTGAGTAAATCGGTTTTCGTTCCTTGTACAGTTGCCAATTGTGCATCATTTATAGCTTCTTTGTTAAATTGTTCTCGTAATTGTTTTATTTCATCACTCGCCATTTCTTCGGCAGTCATTGTTGCAAGACGTGCTGGTGTTATTGCTCCCACGATAAAATTTGTTCTCAATGTAGGATTCTTCAAGTCTTTTAAATTGGCAACTCTGCTTCGTACCTTAAACGGGGAAAAAAACAACAAATTAATACAAAATTGACAATTTTTTGAAGAGAAGACGAAGAAAAGGACAAAAAAGTACCCTATTTTTGTATTTGCTGTCAGTGTTTTTGAACTCTTGGAAAATAGCTTCTTCAAGTTCCTCAGCAAGTTCCTCGGGAGGTGCACAACCTTCAAATGTCGATTCATCAACTCGTAAAGCATTTGCTAATAATTCTCTGCATTTTAATCTGACGGCATCGGTTGTCGTTGGAGCTGGGAAACTTGTTTGTTTCTTTTTATCGTCTTTTTGATTTTTTTCTTCTTTGATTTTCACATCGCCACTATCGGTAACGTCCTTATCCTTTCTCGAATCGTCTTCTTTACCTTTCTCAGATTTGTCATCTTTCTTTTTAGAACTACTTGGTGAACTCGGGCCTTTCTTCTTATCTGTAAATTCAGTAATTTTTTTTAAAAATAATTCTTTTTTATTCCTTAAAAACTGAATTAACTTTGATAATTAATAGAATTATTTTCTCCACATAATATGAATTAAAAATAATGATATTATTACCCGATGATAATAGTTTTTTCCAATTCTTGATAAGTTTCTTCGACAAGGATATGACTTCTTCATCTTTGCTTGATCTTCGCAAAGCATTTACTGTCATTCCAATTCCAGTTTTTTGTAAAAGATTTAATGTTATTGGCAGTTTCTGTAATGTTTTGAGCAATTCCAGTGCATCATCCTCGTCCTAGAAAAATTCATTAAATAATTTTCAAAATAAAATTAGATTTTACTAGTTTGAATATTTTCAATTTATTTAAAAAACAGGCGCCTTTTTCCTTTTATTTACGTGTGAACTAATTGACTGTTAATATCCGTCTTCCTTTTTTCAGACTGTAGCAATTACATGTAAACAGTAAATTAAATTTTTAAGCTTTGCCAAATAAGATTGTCTTTTGTTTCATTTATCAATATTTAGAAGTGAAGCAAAATTATTACCGTACGATCAAAAAAATCGTAAACAATTCAAATAATGATAGGAAGGGAAGTTAATTTGATATAAAGCAATCAATAAAAATTAAACAATCTCTATTACTCACAGTTCCTTCACCACTGCATATTTTATTGAGCTTTTTAAGAATTCGCAAAATTTCTTCCTCAGCACTCATAATGAATACACGTAGCTTTTATCGCAGGGAATTCAAGCACATGCGGTACCTACGACAATTTCAAACACCTTTCCTTGAATATTAGCACAAAATTTTTGACTGAACTTAATAAATTTTAATGTCTTAATTTTACCTAAGGGGTAAATTAAGTATTTTACTTGATATATCACCTTCTAAACAATTTATTTCCACTAATATTGGCTTGCGTACTTCTAAATGCTTCTCAAAATGCTAATTGCTAAAACTCCCGAAAACAAATCCCAGTCGGGTCGTCTCGGGTTGTCGATGATCTCGGCTTAAGGTAACGCGTGATAAGTTCTAAATAAAAGTTGATAGATGGCGCTTTATAGTTTGTGAATTGAGCTTAGTACGCAGTGGATGCGTAATTGCAGAAAAAGTGTCCAATCCAATCGGAATTAATTTCATGATCTGACTTTGTCTCTGATTAATTAATTAAATAATTTATTTATTTTTACGTAATTAAGAATTTAACGTTAGTTTAAATATTTATTATTTTATTTATTTAATAAATTTATTAAATAAATTGTTTATATGGTCTCTTTAACAAGTACATTAATAAATTATTGAATTTAAATTTCATTATTTGTATGTTGGTAGTAGTGAAAAATCTAGTTACTTTTTATCTATGTGGTTGGCAATGTTGGCATTACTGTTCATTGTAATGGCGTCGTTTAGAGGTGGAAGAGGTGACGCTTGTTTGGAAAATTTTTATCTTTTCATATAGTGTAAATCGTAATACAGATTATAATAATTTCACTGTAATTAAGTTTTATTATATCTAAATAATTGATTTATTGTAAAAGTTTGTAGAGAAATGATAAAAAATAGTCATTTTTTCAAGAAAATAGATCAGCCCAAATTGTCAATGGCATGGCAATTTTGTCAAAGTTTTATTTACTCGAATCGCGTGTATATTAACATTAGTAGTCAAAATTTTTGCATAATCGAGGTTGGATTTGCATAAATAAATAATATTTTGCAAAATAATCATAAAAAACGTAAAAATATTTTGGCTGATAATCGCAATCGCAACATGCGTACATAACCTCAACATTATGGAATCCATCTAGCGGCAACAAAATGAACTGCTATGTAGTTGATTCATATTATTTCCGTCAGATGGCTCACTATTCATTTTTTTAAATAATTCTTTTGAACATAATGAAAATATTTTTATAACAGAATACACTGAATATAATTTACTATATCAATATTGATTTAAAATAATAATTAAATAAAATTTTTGATGAAAAATTTTTTTTTTTACAGATTTCTGGGAATTTACCAGTGTTGTCATCTGTGCGATGAAATTGAATACCAACTACCAACTGAGCTATACAGCGATTTTGTGAGTATATATTAATATAATAAAATAATTTTAAAAAATAAATAAATATACAAAAACTTCTACATTTCTGAATCAATTAAAAAAAATTACAGGAATAATTGATAAATTGTTTATTATCAAAAATTAATTTTTAAAATATTTTGAAAAAAATATTTTTAAATAAATCATACTATAATTATGAGGTGATTAAAATTTTTCTTTAAATTGGTAAATTTATACGCTTCATTTTAAATGACGCATATTGTAATCGACAGTGCAGAGTATTAGATTACAGGTTAAATAAACAGACGATAGGTGTCAGGGCATAACATTTACACTATTTTCACTTTACCGCGATTTTTTCATTTAGCCAATCAGAGCGACTGTTTTCTTGCTATCATTTTTAGTGTTAAAAATTTGTGCATTATCGATGGTGTTGGCTCTTAATTTTCACATATTTCTGTCGCAAATAGTAAGGTTTTATTATACTTTTTTTTCTTGACTACTTCTGCAGTCAGTAGTCGTCATATTTCCTAAAAATATTACATCTTTTCTGTTAATTTTGAACAATATATATGACAATCGTCAATGCGTGCTTTTGTTGGAACAAAACATTGTTCGAACAAATGTGTGTTATAATTTAGTGATTAAAGTTCAATAACTATCAACATTCTTACGTAATTGAGTATATTAGACACAAAAGATTAATATTTTACAAAATAATAATGTAAATTATGAAAATATTTCGTCAAATATGTATCTGCAATCACAATGTGCATACATAACCTTACAATTGCAGTGTAAGAAACATTGTTATTGTTAATAGTACAATATTTTGATAATTGACTATACTAGCAAAGATTTAATATTAATATAAGATATGCATTAAATAAAAGTGTATATTAAGAACAACATTTTTTTAATAGGTTTATAGATTCCAAGGAAATTACCTTGTTGCCAATTGTGATGGAAATGAATACCACTGTCAACTGATTCAATGATTTTATGAATTAATTACTCATAATTAATTCGAAATTACAATATAAAATTGATAATAATATTTTATATACTTTTTGATTTAATTTTATAAATAGATTTGATAGGTTAATTTTTATTTTTCATTATTATATATTGCCTTTGTGTTTTCATGTTTTTTTTTTCATTTTTCAGAGATGTGTGAAATAAGATTTAATGATTAAATTCATTTTTTCAGCTCTCATTTTTCAAATGACTTCAATACTATCATCGACTTCGTTGGAGGGAATTCATGGATGTTTTGTGCCCACTTTATAAAGGAGGAAATAGTACATCAACTTTCTCTGGCAGTCTTCGTTGGATGGAATTTCTTCGTTTGACTGATGGGAAGGATGAGGATCTTTGAGCAATGCTGCCTAAATAGCTCTTCATCAATTTCGACGCGGGAGTTGCTGATTCGGTGAGTCTTTTTAATTTTAACAATATAGTGACAACACTGACACAAATAATTTCTTTTAAAAAATAATTAAATAAATTAATATCTATACAATTTCAGTTCGTAAAAATTTTTTATTAACGGTTCTCTATGAACTAAGTCACACTATTTTGGACCCTTTTTTTGCGCGCATGTACCTCCGCCCCAAATATGTCTGATTACCCCCCGCCCCCCTTGCCCCATCTGCCTTTATTAGTGTGACATAGTTTATAAAGTTACCAATAATTTTAAAAATTAATAATAATAATAATTTCAATTTTCTATATTAAATTTTTTCTATTATAAAGAAACAATGGAAAAATTAATATTTGTGTCAGTTTAAAAATTTTTCTTCTATATTTAAAATCATCTTTTTATATATTTGTAAATATGTAATAAAATGATGTATGTATAGTAAAATAATAAAATAATGTAAATAAAATTTGTATTGAAATAAATTTTTTTTTTCAAAAGTAAAAAATTTAATTACAGTAAAATAAATTGAAAAAATAAATTATATACATCATATAATTTCACATATTTAGTAAATTCTGTAGTTTGGTGTTGGTTTTTGAAAATTAAGAATGTTGTGTGCTGAGTTCAGGTGACGGTAACCCGTCCCGGGACGCGTTAGCTCTAGTGTAGGCTCTTTGCACCTGGGCGGTATGTGTGAGGACCGTGGAGTGTTTTTTTTTTTTTGGTGTGATATTAAATTAGGATTTTCAGCAAAAAAATACAGTATATAGATTTTTTTCGTATGAGTGAAGTAAAGTTTTTTCGTTTTTTTTACAGGTATATTAATCCGTTTAGGATTAGTATAAATTCGGGATATAGGGAATTTTTTGGCGTGGATATGAACGTATTTGACATATTTTCTTTATTTTCTTATTTTTCTTCTTCTTCTTCTTTTACTTATTTTATTTGCATGAAATTTATGTTTAGATGTCACTATATTGTTCTCATAAATTTTATGAATTATTTCTTTTTAATGATTTTATTTTTACAATATCAAACTGATATTGTGTTGTGTAATTGATTTTATGTATATTTCAATATATTTTGTGTATTTCTAATCTTATTTTATTTTCAATTTGCTTCATCATAAAATTTTAAATAATTATATTAAAAATATTTTTGTGCATTTTAAATTATAATTTTTTTTTATTGGAATCAAAATCAAAAATTTGTTTCATTCAATCTCTTAAATTAATGAGAAAAATATTTTTGGTTTTGATGATTTTTCTTTTTTTACTGTTGCAAATTTTTTCGCATACATTATACCCATTGAATGACATTTTTGTTCATCATCATTGAAATGATTCATCATTAAATGATTTTTTTACACAATTATTTTTATTAACTTATTATAGTATATATTTAACAATAAATAATCGAGAGTTTTTTTTTAAATAATAAGCATCGAAAAACATTTTATTAAACAAATATAAATGCAAAATATCTTGCATCGTAGGAAAATGATTGTATGAACGTAAAATTATGTAAGTTCATTGAAAATGACAAGGACAATAAACACGAAATGTGTGTTGATTTTTTTTATGTGACAATAAATTATGCAATGAATGAATTAAATTTTTGTTTTTCGATAAAATTCGCTTTTTTAACTTAATATATATATATATATATATATATATATATATATATATATTTAAAGTAATAATATATTGTTCCTTAGCATTCTCTACACCTTGTGATTAAAATATTCATTATAGCATATACATTATATATGGTATATATATTGTATAATTGTATAACATGTTTATTTTAAACACGATTCTCGATTACTTTAACTATACGTTTATATAATTCATACTAACTTCTAAACATTATGCCTGTGCAATGAGAAAAAGTAATTTTCAATTATTAAAGATAAATATACTTATATTAAATTTTTTTGTCAAAAAATTAATTTTCTTTAATTAATTAAATATCTATTAATGTAAAAAAAATTGAAAAAAGATTTCTGATTTAAATACTTTTTGGAACTTGAAAAAAAAATTAATGATTTAAATACTTATTTCTCACTGCATCACTAACATTAATTACATAATTCCAAATATATTTCAATGTCAGACGGATAAAGCACTTTTCAAAGCCACAATATAAGTATATATTGAGGACATAAGCGTAATATGATTGTACTTGTTCTTTTTTGTATAAAATTATAATGTTTCAATATATAAAGAAATATATATAGAAATTTTCTAAAAAGAATAAAATACAATTTTTAACTTAATGCCTAAAAAGATTTCATAAAATTTGAAAGTATTACAAATATACGCGCAGTCAGAAAATGTGTTTTTCACCATGACACATTTTCACCATTTCAAGGTTTTCGTAAAAAATATATTATTATATTGTATATTATTAATATAGGCACATATATAATAATTTGACATTATTTTTAAATATATAATGTAAATAATTTTTTTCATTAAGTACGTAGACTTTTCCAAAATTCAGTTTTTTTTTTTTTTTTTTTTTTTTTTTTTTTTTTTTTTTTGACATATTTGCTTAGTGTGCGTAGACAATATTGTAGAGTATTACATAATATTAATTAATTTACATATTAATAATGGCAGTATTTAGAGATTAATTGTAGAAAGTTGTTTTTTTTAATTATCAACAACTCTCTTGAATTTTTCATTTCATTTTTTCATTTAACCGATGTTTTCCAATAATGTATTTTTCATGCTTTAAATATTTATTATTATGTGTCATTATTATGAGTAACTGAATGTAAATTTTTTTCTGAAATAATTTTCAATATTTCTCAATTGAGTTTCCATGTTTTTTATGTAACACGCTGTGAAAGATATATGCTATTAAATCAATGAAATTTCCGCTAAACGCATAAAAAAAGAATTCAGAAGCATATTTTTTCCGCAGTGTAATATGATACTCAAAATAATATACATTATAATATTGTGCATTTTATAAAATCATAATATTATGATATAATTATAAGTTATAAAATAATTATATTTTAATATAATTATATTAATACAGAATTATATTAATACATAATTACATTAATATATAATTACATTATACAATAATTATCGTTACAGAATAATTTTTTAAAAAAATATTGTGACAATAGAATCTTGATAAAATCGATAGTTTTTTTATTCGAAATTTAAATTATCGAGGTTCTACTGTATGATTTTGTCGATTTTTTGGGATTTAGGTAAAACTTCTTTTATAAAATCCATTAAAATCAGATTTTTGTGTAACTGAACTCCTCTCAAAAGGGAAAAACAATGTTGATTTCACCTTACGCACGTTCCACTTACAGAGGTTATATTGTACGATAAAATATTTAAAATACAATTTTATTTTATAACTTATAAAATCGTTCTGTAAAAGTGGAAAATTCTTGTTTTTTTTTAAATTGTCGTCAAAATTATTCTAAATGGTCATGGCAGAATTTGTTTACTAATTAAAATTTTCATTTGAGAAAAAAATTTTTATATAATTATAATTATATCAAATCATCGGTAACATTTTTATAATCCTCTGTAAGAACGGAAAGCGATGATGACACTTAAAAGGTAGAAAACAGAATTCACCAGTGCACAAATCTGTAAAAAAGTAAATAAAAAAATTTTAATAAAAAATTTTATATTAAATTTTATACTACGTCACACCCTTTTTATCGAAAAAAATAACCCTTTAATAAGTGCGTGACGTAGTTTATGAATTTTTTTTATGATTACTTACAGCTGAGGCTAGAAGTATATTGTATTGTTCTGTTGATCGTACTACTCTTTTGTCCATTTTAATAAAAAGAACCACAGCCGCAATTAAAATTAGTAAACATGCTAATCCGTGATATATGAGTTCCTAAAATATTAAATATATATAAACATTTTTTTTTAAATTAAAAAAAAACAATAATGACAAGAATTTGATTGTTATTATTGTCATATACTGAACAAAATTTATTCGATTCAAATAATGGATTATTTGACTATTATAAAAGAAAAATATTTATTAGTATCAAGTAAATTTTTTTGAGTTAATTAAATGGTATTTGATTTAAATACAGAAACTATTGATTCAATTCCGTTTTTTTTTCTTTAAATAAAAATTATATTTGCGGTTTAAGTAAATATTTATTGAATATTTATTAGCATCAAGTAAATTTTATTTGAGTCAATTAAATGGTATTTGATTCAAATACAGAAATTATTGATTCAATTTCGTTTTATTTGATTTAAATAAAAATTATTTGATTCAATTAAATATTTATTTGATAATAGACAAGTAATCAGTTATTTGAATCAACTAAATTTTTTTTTAGTGTAATATTAATAGTGTAATTATTATGCAAATTATCATAATAGCCATTTTGGAATATTAAAAAAAAGTAACGAAAAATACTTACGAAAACAGTTTTTGTTAAAATAGATTCCGTCGAAATGGATGCTGTGAAGCTTAATAATAATATGAAGGTTGTTATCATAAATGTTGTAACTATTAAAAAGTAAAACAGTGATGGTGGAATCATAGTATAGGAATAACTAAAACCGATAAGGTAATAGTGATCGAATAAATATCCCATTAATCCAACACATACTATCCCTAGTGCCTGTAAATAATAAATTTTTACATATTAAAAATTATCAAAAAAACAACAAAACAAAAAAAAAAAATGAAAACAACATTAAAATTAAACAGTATAAAAATAGCATTTTAATAAATTATTTTATAGGTATACAAAAATATTCATCGCATCATTAAAATCAAAATAATATATAATTAACATACAATTGGATAATGAAGAAGATTTAAAAAAAATCTTATATAGGAATTTCATTTAGACATGAATTGAATTTTGAAATAATGTGTCATAGGATAATTTTTATATTGAAATTTGCATTTAAAGACATACCAATTCAAGGACTTTTAAAAGTCCACTCCATGACTTCAAGTAGCCAGTATTAATGATAATAGCAGATGAACTGCTCGTCACAGTTTG
>JUFY01015153.1:4304-38223 GCA_001855655.1 Leptopilina clavipes
TAAAAATATAGAATACTGTTATGTTTTATAATATTATATGATTAAAATAATTATTAATGGTTTGTAAATAGTTTCAGATAATTAATTTCTGTATAAAAACTTTATAATATATATCACATTTATTTCTATTTGAGAAGACAGAATAATTATTTTCATCTAATTTTTAATACACCCGGCCTAATTGTGACTTAAAATGAAAAATTTCCGAAAACTCACTATATATTTATTTTCTACAATTATTAATAATTCAATAATATATGCAATAGAAGCATATACACATTGCGATTTATGTAAACGGCTCAAATTTTCCAGTATACAATTAACGAAAATAACAAAATTATATTATACTTTAATAAGATATGTATTTATATTAATTGTAATTATAATAATTATATTGTATTCATTTGTTCATTAAAATGAATGAATCTATGATTATAACTTATTTATATGTAATAATAAATTAAAAAGGTAAAAAATGTATTAAATAATATGTATTTTAAAGTAAAGATATAGTAAATTATACTTTTAAGTAAAAATAGTTTTTAAGAGCAATACTTTGTTCGATAAATAGAACATTTTATTGGCTGAGCAAAATGTTTATTCGCAATGTGCTTTTATACTTCACTTACTGGTCCACCTGTTACTTAATCGACCAAACGGATAATTGGATAATCTAGTTATAAGAGCTTGTAAGTGTCCATAAGAGATTATATGAATTCAAAATTTTAATTAATTCTCTTTAATTAATAACTGATGCATTTGTTCAAAAAATTTTAACGACAAATAAAGTGTTCAGTTAATATTTAAATTATTAATTACCACTAAACGGATTTTTAAATAACAAATCAATACCTATCATTAAAGAAAAAAAAAACAAAATAAAAACAAAATGCGCTTTAAGAGTTTCTGCACCGACTGTTTAATTTAATTCGATTTACGATGTTCGATCAGTGCAAATTAATTTCTTAAGGAGGTGCCAAATATATTTTACTACAACATTCAATTCCATATTCAAAGTACCATAAAATGACAAATTATAATAATAATTTATCATTAATCAAAAGATAAATTATAATTATAATTTATAAGTAAAGAAAGATAATTTTGTAAATTATAATTCATATACTTTTTTAATTTAATAAATTACATATGTATAATTATATTATATCATAAATTATATTTCTGATAAAAGTATTTAAATAAATAGAAAACAGAAAAAATTAAAAAAATAGAAGAAATAGAGATATAAATGTATTTAAAAAAAATAAATAAATAATAACAAATACTTATTAGATTTGGTACCCTCTTAAATGAAACATAAAAATTTTTCTCCCGTAAAAATTTAATATTTATATACCATTATATGCAAATTTGCGCTCTCTAACAATTCTCCGAAATGTAAATTGTAAATCTACGTGCCTTTGCGGTTTATATTTGCTAATTACCACTGATCGTATTTTCACTCGACGATATCACAAATAAAAATAATATATATGCCTTTCGACATCAATAAAATTGTCATGGATTTAATAAATCTATATTAAATGGAACAAGAAAATTTGTAACATCTCTTCAGAATATACTTTATGCTGTATGTGTTTTGTAATAAACTCTTTAAATAATCTTTATATTTGTCCTCATTAATTTAGCTTTTGATCTAATTTTAAATTCTTTTTCCAATATAAAATACAATATATTTTTTTATATGATCATTAATTTGCCTAACAATTGATAGTATAAATTTATGACAGAAATTTCAAAATTACGTTTTCTAATGCAATTATTTTTATAAACAATTTTATGAATTAATGACGTTATCTGATAAAAATCTTAATGTAATCTTTAGAAGAATAATAACGTGTACATAAATATTGTTAATAGCTCATTGCGTGATAAGGGACAGTTAAAAACGAGGGTATCTTTCAGTCAAACTTTCAAAAAATTATTTCTTATAAAAAAAATAATCAATATAGAGATAAAAACTCAACATTCAAATCAGTAAACAATAAAATTCAATTCATTATTCCCGAAAATAAAAATGATTTCAATAAAAAAAGTTTTACGGAAAATGTTTAATTATTTTTCAATTTCTAAATTTAAAAAATAAATTGTAAATTTTAAGCAAAATGTCTAAATAAATGAAAAGTATTTTCAATTTTAATTACCGAAAATTCTTTCAATTTTTTAGAAAAATTAAACTTTAAAATACTTGATTTAAAAAAATGAATTCACAATGTTGAGTCTATTTTTGATATTATTTAAATTTAAAAAAAAAATATATAGAGTAATTTAATTATTAAATATTCAGGTCAGGTGTTAATATATAACAAATTAAGATACACGAAAGTAAAAAGAAAGATAAGTTGAAGGAAATGTCGTAAGCATTTCCGTTTCGAGTCCAGTACTGAAAACGATAACGCCCATTGAAAAGGGCAACTGGAAGGTCATGAGAATCGATATGGGGGTTGGTAAAAGTTTATATATGAATCGATGCATTTTTACACACCCCACCGACTTCTGTATCCTTTTTTTTATGGAAAATGCGTTTTCCAATGTTAAAAGTTTAAAATAAAAATAGATATATTGAACCTTTCAATACCATATCGACAGAATCAGAAAAATATAACTAAAGTTATATTTTATATCATAAATTTATAACAGAAGATAACAATAAAATTTTATAAATATAAAAAAAATTGGTACTTACCTTTAACTCCTCCTGACGTCTGTAGGCATGCAGCATCAATTGTTTCTTCTCGTCTTCAGACATTAAAGGTTCTCGTGCCGGCCTTCCTGAACCACGTTTATGAAGTTTGACAATCACCTTCGTTTTTTCATTTTTACCAACAAAATCCTTGATTTTCATTCCTCGCAGCATTTCCTTTCCGGAAAACCATAATTGCGCTAGTTGTACGTCAATTACCTGAATAAAACGAAATAAAATTGTTATATTTTATTAAATATACCCTGTTATTAAAAATTATTATTAAAAATTAAAAATATTTACAGTAACTTACTTCTAAAGATGCTTGAGTGCCACTTAAATTTTCAGTGTTTTCAAATTCTTGACGAATTATGTCATGTGGTGGGAGACCCATGGGATAAACAATTGTCACAGCACCTCTTAGTAAATCCAAAGCATCCTGTACAATCTTTTGAGTCACTAATTTTTCTTCCAGTACCAATTTCTGCAAATTAATCAAATACAAAAAGTAATACTTCAGTAACAATTTTTTTCAATTATATTTTCAATTAAAATTTAACTTTTTTGTTTTCTTTAATTTAATTACCTTGGAAATCATTGCTCGAGCATCTTCGACTGATTTGTTCAAAACTTCAATCATTGCTTTATTAGGTTGTTTCCCGTTTCTTCGACCTAGTGGAATTAATAAAAATAAATTTGTTATTCAAATTAATATTATATTTTGAGGAATGGATCCATCTTGATCGATCTCTTCTTCTTAAGTGTGAATTATTCAACAATTTTATTTAAATAATGTTGAATAATTCACGAAAAAAAAACGTATTAACAGATGCATAATATTAAATAATATTTATTAATATTTTCCTACCAATAGGATCCTTTTTGAATTCAAATCCTCCCATGGGTGTGCATTTTTCTCCCCATTCATCCTTGAGTTTTAATTCTTCGACTTGCTCATCAGTCAGTCCCATAATATTTGGAGGTAACATTGTTCCGTGCTTTGCTAATTCTTCAATTTCTGTAAAATGGTACATATATTAATATTAAATAAAAATATTTATTGACAAAGTGTATATTAATAATTTCAAAATATTTACCGTAACAAATGCGCGAAACTTTTAAACGACCATTGTAAATAATTGTTATCTCATCAATTACATCATCAACATTGGCTTTTGTTGTTGTATCGTACAAGAATTGACTTTCGTCACCATTTTTCACATGAAATCTAACCATCCTAAATAATAAACAAAACTTATAATCTTAAGTTTTTCTTTTACTTTTTGTTTACAATTTTTTATTAAATATTTGTAAAATTAAAATTTAATTTCCAAAAATAAATAATATAAATTTTAGAAATCTAACGAAGAAATTTTCAGGTTCTATCTTTAACCTCTTTTTATGTCAATATTTTTACTTCTTGGGCATGATATTATTTTTAATATTATTAATAAGCCTCAAATTAATTATCAATTAATGAAAGAAAAAACATACCTGATTTATTTTCTTATGTTTTCCTCAAAAATATACTTTGATGAAATTAATTTGCCGGCAACAAACTGAAGTTATTTCACGTATTTTCGTTGTCATAACAACATACAAGAGATTGATCAAACTTCAAGAACCATTTGTAAAAGGACAAATTCCAAATTCTAAAGTTTCCTCCTTATATTTCTACTTAAATAATAATAATCTTTCTGTAAAAAAAAAATTAAAAAACTTTAGTAACTTGTAACACCCTCACAATATAAGATACTTTTGCAATATTTTTCTACTATTGCAGAAATGTCTTATAACGAAATAAATGAAAACAACATTTTTTTTGTCCAATTTAAAAAACACTTTACTATACGAAACAGATTTTTTAAAAACTATATATTTTAGTTTTTTTTCAAAATTAAATTTTAATGTATCAGAATAGTTGATAATTTTTTTATTTTAAATTAATTAAAAATTGATTGTTTCAAAAAAGAGGCCAACAGCACCAAGTATTTTGAATTTCTTCACGGGTTGGTTCGCGTCTACGAGGATAAGCACGTGGTTCATTATTGCAAGGATGATAGAAATTTTTACGATTTTTAAAGTAACAGGATGTTCCTCTTGAATAATATTGCGGATTTTGATAGCAATGAATAACTCCTAGGAAATGAATTTCTCAAATACCCGTTTATGATTATAGAAAATTACAAAATTAAAATTTCTCGTCTCATATTATATTAATTATAAGAATTCAATATTTAATTATAAGTCTAAATTAATTTTAAATAAATAAATTAAAATCTTTGTACTCACTTTTACATTTCGAACAGTTTGCAGTTGATGAACACATCTGCTGAGAATTCAAAGAACTTGAATTACAATTTTCGAAAATTTTTTTGCAAGGATACTTTAAATTATCTCGAACTTCTCTAATCTCCTTCATCATTAACAAACATAAATTCATTATTTCTTTCGAATCATTTGAATCGCTTAATGATTTTTCATCTTCAGTAGAAATTGACTTATCGTCAAATTTGGGATACCGTTGAATTGTACTTTCAGCTGCGAAAAAAGGAATAATAATTACAAATTGTATTTAAAATAAAAATAAACAAATTGAAAACAATTAAAATTAACTATAATTTAATTAAACTTACAACTTAATGTTGTATTTGCTAGGTTACTGTT
The DNA here is from genome assembly GCA_001855655.1 of Leptopilina clavipes. Classification (NCBI taxonomy): domain Eukaryota; kingdom Metazoa; phylum Arthropoda; class Insecta; order Hymenoptera; family Figitidae; genus Leptopilina; species Leptopilina clavipes. Next base: position 9,676 of record JUFY01015153.1, read on the forward strand.
CGATGCTTTTAATTGAAGAGGAAAAATTTTGTCCACTTGTGTGCCAATGCTGGTTTTTTCAAAAGAAGAAAGTTTTTTTTGCAGGAATTCCGTTCGCTTTCTTACATCCTCCAGGGCTTGAATCAATCGTTTTGCCGATGAATTTTCAGCTTTGGTTTTTGAATCCGCTGTTGAAATCCTTTTGCAAAAAACAACATCACAGCATACTCGACATCCTGGGCAAAAAGCTCCACAAGATGGTGGGAATTCCGGCTGCAAATAGTGCATTTTCGATTTTTATGATGACATTTTGAAGATATCAATGCCCCATTTTTGTCAACAACCTAAAAACAGAAATACACGCATATTAGTAAAATACCCCAATATTATTTTCCCAAGCATATGGTTTCTTGTTTATACCGAGTAATATTTAGTTACCTAATGTTGATTATAGACAAATAATCAAAATAAACAAATCCACAATAAGTGAGTTGCAAACTTTGCAGCGTGTTACGACAAAAATAGAAGAATTTTCTTACCACATTTTGATACATTCATCTAAGAATATCATCACAATGAAATGAAAAGTTTTATAAACATGATTGCATTCACCTCCCAACCCCGTCACACTTATTTACAATTATCTAAATTCAAAATTTGATAGAAATAAACTGTTAAAACTTTCTAACCTCATTCTTTGAATTTAGTTCCAAACAGCCAAGAAATAATTAAACGGAAATGACGCAACGGCGTGTTGCGGATGCGCAAACAAAGAAACGATTCTCATTGGCTAATGAAAATACATCTGACACGTGACGGTTTATTATTTGAAATTTTTACAATTAAAATCTAATTATTTTCATTAATTTTGTATGTGTTTTATTTTTAATCTTTTCTTTAAATAATTAAATGGATATTTTAATTTATTATTTTAAAAATCGAACAAAATAAAAGCTATCTACTGTTCAGGAATCGTATATAAAAAACGCGGATGTTCCGACATTATGGACATTTTCCCCCTCCCAGTTTTGAAGAATTTGTGTTCTCTGTCTGCTCTGTCTGTGTTTATTCAACGTCCATAGAAACAAGTTATCGAGGTGGTGTGACAGATTTGGCGCCAACGTGTTAAATCTCTTTATTTTCATTATTTTTCATTAATTTCCACCGATTATAAGTAAGTAATTCATTCTATATGAGTGACAATTGATTGTATCAATTTTTATCATGTATTTGACACATAAAGAGTGAATTTTCCAAACTTAACCTCAAAATTTTCTAGTGGCACCGAAAAAAGGAACAAAAAGAGTTGCAAATTCTATGGAAAAAGAGGAAAAAATTTCAAAACGAAGCAAGAAACAAGGTAAATTTATATTTATGTAAAAATAAAAATAAAATAGCTTTTCATTCATAAAAATGCTTAAATTCGTTTCACTAAATCTTGACGCTTGTCAATGTTGAATAACGTTCCTTTTCAAGACAATTTAACCGTAATTTGTTTAATATTACCTTTTAAAAGTTTATTAACTTATTATATTATATAAATCAAGTGTGTATTGATAATAGATTTTTATATAATACTATCAAAATGATGCTTTATAAATTATAACCTTGCATTGCTTATGTGTCACCTATACAAACGAGATTTAAAGTGCTTTTATCATAAATCGATAATAAGGATATTTACAATTTTTTTAAAAATCTAAAAGTAGAATTGTTTATAATTTACATAAATTTTATGACTGTATTTAAGATGCAAATAAAAATAAATTTTTGAAATGTTTTAGACTTACTTGTATCGCCAGATCTTCGAATAGTAAAAGAAGGTGGCATCGTTCTTTGCATTGGTCAAGGTGATGTGGGACAACTTGGACTAGGACCAGACGTCTTTGAAAAAACCCGACCAGCAGCTATTCCAAAATATGAGAATATTGTTGCAGTTGCGGCTGGTGGAATGCACAATGTATGCTTAACAAAAGACGGAAAAGTATTAACGTTCGGTTGTAACGATGAAGGAGCATTGGGAAGAGACACAGCAGAGGAAGGCACCGAAACGGTTCCTAATTACGTCAATCTTCCTGGTAAAGCCACTCAAGTTTCGGCTGGAGATTCCCATTCTGCCGCTCTCCTGGCAGATGGCCGTGTTTTTGCTTGGGGCTCCTTTAGGGTACTGTAAAATTTCCATCTCTAAATAGTTTTTATCTTCATATATTTGTTTTTCACTTTATGCCTAAATATAATTTCATTATTTGTCAGGACTCACATGGTACGATGGGATTGACACTAAAGGGAAATGAAAAACTTCCACTCGAAATGTTGCCGGGTGTGACAATAGTGAAAATAGCATCTGGTGCTGATCACCTTATATTACTTGATCATCATGGACGAATTTATTCTTGTGGATGTGGAGAACAAGGACAATTAGGAAGAATATCGCCAAGAAGTGCTGATAGACACAGTAGACAAGGTGTCGAGCCTTTACTAATGCCTGCAATGGTCAAATTTAAGATAGGACAAAAATTGGAATTTGACGATATTTGGGCTGGCACTTACTGTACTTTCGCAAGAAGCTATCCAAGCGGTGACATTTATACTTTTGGATTAAATAATTATAAACAAACCGGTGAGTAACCATTCTTTCATCAAACACACAATCTAAAAAATAAATAAATAAAGTATATAAAATAAGTGGTGCATAAATGAAAATAAATTAAATGAAATAATAACCATTTTTGACAGGTTTGACTGATGGAGATATGAATTTCTTCCCCCGTCTTTCAAAAACGTTCAGTGGAAGAAAATGGGTTCACATTAGCGGAGGACAACATCATACAATTGCACTCGATGATCAGGGAAAAGTTTTCGTCATGGGACGAAAGGAATATGGACGATTAGGATTAGGTCCTAATTGTGAAGATGCATCGTCATTAACACAAGTCCCTGCCCTAGAATCTTTTAAATGCATCGACATTGGAGCAGGATCATCTCAATCGTTTGCTGTTTCCTCCTCAGGTATGATTTCTGAAACTCACTTGATTAAACATACAGTTTAAATAAAATTTTCTTTTACCAATTAAAGAACGTTTTCTATATTAATAAGAGTAATAAAAATAAAAATTATATATTTCTTTTCCAGGAGATTTATATGCTTGGGGAATGGGTTCCAACAGTCAATTAGGAACTGGTGAAGAAGATGACGTAGAAACACCTCAGAAAATTAAAGGAAAACAACTTGAGGACAAATTGGTTATGAGAGTAACCGGCGGTGGTCAACACACTGTATTATTAGCGGTGAAAAAACGATAAAATTTTAAATAGATAATTGAAAATATTTACAACTGCGCGCAGTTGTAACAAAGTTTTTTTGACAGAAAGAAAAACTGAACACAAAAAAAAATTAAATTTGTTCTAACTTGCGCGCTAATGGTGCTAAATATTTTTGGAAGCACATTGAAACTTAAATCATAAGCGTTAATACAAATTATATGTACATAACGTTTCAATTATCAATAAAAAAATCTTTAATATATAATTTTTTTTTTTTGATGAATTTTCAGTTATATTAGAATAAATTGTTTTTCATGAACCACGATTTGATTGTATTTTATTATTAAGACGTTATCTACGTATTTTCTTTTTTTTTGGTTCAGTTTGTATCAATTTGTATTTTTTGTTAGTGTTACGAGTGAGTGTTAATGATTAACTTAAATTACACGTTTAATTGATTATGTATTGAAATTGTTTTTTTTTATGATGTACATGAGAATTTTGCAATGAAGTTTTTCATTGACAATAAAATAAGTTTTTCCAGTATTTTACGTTATTACTATTTTTCCTTTAAACTGTTTTATTTTTAAATCTCTGTAACTCTGAAAATTATCAGTTCTACTTTTTAATTTCCCATTTTTTTTCACTTTAAATCCTTTTTATTGACAACATATAATTACAATATGTAACAACGTCGTTAGGATTTATAGAAATCTGAGGTCAATTAAAACTATCAATAAATGAAATAAAAATAAACTAATTTATCAGTAATTGTGAAAAATTACTAAGGTGGATTCTAAATGCATGACTTAAATTTTTATGCAAATTAGTTTTCAGAAAAATTGTTAAATCAACGAAAATAAAGTTAATTTGCTACTTTAACTTGTTCAGCAACATTATTCTTCAAAGCATTTTCATCTTGCATTGTAATTTGTGTTAATTTTTTGCCAATTTTATCATGTACTTCAAAATATTTAGCAATGCATCGATCAAGACATATTGATTCACCTTTTCCAAGTTCCGGTTCCCGATATTTTGGTGGAATACATTTCTTGTGACACGCTGATGTCATCCTATTGTACATATCGGACATCATTTCAATTTCCAGATCTTGGACCAATTTGAATTTTTCTTCATCTAGTTGAGGTAACGCTGCCATTTCTCCTTTTTAAATATGTAAATAATTTTTCTTAATTTTATTCACTACCACAAACTCTTTGGTATACGTTGCGTTGGCTCTAATTCACTCAAATCCTTTTGCATGCGTTGTCGAATTTTCATACTCTCATATCTCTTATCTGTTATGTTTCTTTTTGATAAAATGAAACCATATAATCCTGCGGTAACAGCAAAACCCCTGAAAACAATTTTCATATTTTATGTAAAATAATTAACACTAAATAAATCATAATTTTAACGTTTAAATAAACTTATCTTTAATTTCATATTTTAATTATTAATTTCACTAAATTTTATTGTATTGAATAAATATAAGAATATAGTTGAATATCACAAAATGCTACATTTTTTTTGCAAATAAATCTTAATGAGTGACAATTGTAAAAATTTACTCAAGAAAAATTAACCTCTCTAATCACGTTTAAATAAAAGCTACAGACAAATAAATACAATTAAAAAATATTCAGAACATTTAGAAAATTGATTCGTTTTCGTTAAAATAATACATTTTGAGGTTAGAATCTAACAAAAATGTAAACTTGTTTTTTTATCGCAAGAATTCAATAAATTTAAATAAAATTTTTTACTTAAACATACCTACCAACCAATAAATATTTTCGTATGAACTGATAAATTTTTAAATCTTGTAACTATCGAACTATTCATTGAAACGTTTAAATAATTTTTTTGAAATCCACACGCTGCTACGCAAATAATTTCCGTGTAATTCCGCCAATTTTCGTTACCTTTCGGAAGTAGTCGGAATCAAGGTCGAAAGTTGACGAACATTGTCGAAGTTAATTAAAAAGTGCTTGCAAGCGTCTGCTTTTTATAATTAACCTGTTTATTTAAATTTATTTATACTAAATATCCATTTTATGTCATAAAAAATCGATAAGCAAATATAGAAACGATTCTTCAGCTAAAATAATAAATGTTGCAAAACTAGAAAATTTTTTCCATAAAAAAGGAAAATTGATGTAAACATAACCTATTCAAGAAGAATAATAAACGTATTAAGGTAAATAAAAAAGAAAATTTATATTCATCTCTATTTTACCTTCTAAATCTTCAAAAAGAAAATTACAACTTCTGATAATTCAATGACTGATCTCAAACTAATAAAAATTAATTAAAAAAGCAGCAATAATTCTAAAAGAAGTTCGACAATGTCCTTTAATTCAAATAATATAATAGGAGTGAATCTCCCTTTAAAAATTTTTGTCAAAGAAAGTAATAATATTGAAGAATTACCTGCTAAAAAGGTCATCAGCAAACTTGGTTTTCAAGGTTTGGAGGCAAAAGATGCTTACGAAGAAACCATAAGCTTTTCTGATCAAAAATCACAACAAACTAATCAAACGACAAAGAAAATTGTCCAAAGAAAAAGAAAACCAGTCAAAAGTATCACTAATCAAATCACAAGCACAAATGTATCAGTGAATTCAATTTTCAAAGCAATTGATAGTAAAGATCTTTCATTTTTGAAAACTAATTTGCATACTAATAATATAAATATAGTAGATGAATTTGGCTGGACTCCTTTAATGTCCGCAGCATACAGCGGAAATCTAGAGATTGTTGAATTTTTTCTCAAACTAAAAGCAAAAAAAAACATCAAGGATAAATCAGGATTAACAGCAATAGATTTAGCTTCAAAAAATAAATTCACAAACATTGTAAAACTCTTGAAAGTTGATGACAAACTTAAAATTTCGAATGATTCAAATTCTTCAAAAAATCCAATAGGTATTAATAAAAGTGAACCAAAGAAGAAAACGGAAAAAGTAAAATTTTATTGCAATGTGTGCAATTCAAATTTTGAGAATATAACGCAAACTGAACACGAGTCTTCGATTATACATATTTTTAATACAAGGCCAAAAGTACCAGGAGCTCACTACATTGTTCCAAAGGGAAATAAAGGCTACCAGATGCTTATAAATTCAGGATGGGACGAGGAGCATGGTCTAGGACCATCCGGTGAAGGTCGTAAATATCCCGTCAAAACAACATTAAAACAAGATCGAAAAGGTTTTGGACTCGAAGAAAAAAATATTCCAAAAGTCACTCATTTTGAACCTAACGATCGACGAGCCATCAAAACAAGAAGAGCACCCAGTGAACGAACTCTGAAAAAATGGGAACGAGATCGTCATCTTCAACGGGAAGCCCGAAGAGAAAAGGCTCTTCGAAAAGCCTTGTCCTAAGAAAAATTTCCATTGCCACACAAGTATCGAAAATTATTTTCGATTTAAGTACGAGCATTTTTATTTTTATAGAAAGAAATGAAAAATTTCATTCAGGAAATTGAAGTATTTTTTTTCATAATTGTTCAAATAAACATTTTATTAATTCAAAAAGATTTGCATAACAGCTTGGATTTATTTTTCAGATAATGGATGATAATCAAAAGGAGTTATTAAAACATCTGCAACAAGTGGAAAGCAAAGCTGGGGAAATTCTAACTGACAGGGAAGAAATTGTAGCACTTGACATGAGAAGAAATGACGATCGTGTTGGAATGCGAGCTTTACAAAAACAAAAGCACGATAAAGCTTGGTTAACTGTTGGGCCAATACTAATGAAAATGTCTTCCAAAAATGCTGAGGAATTACTAAAAAAAGGTTCGTAAAAAGTTTTTGAAATCAACAAAATTGAAAAAAAATTTCTACAGGATTGTTTTAGTCAACTATTTTTTTCTATTTCTCCTAGATCAAAATCAATGCGACGTAGAAATTAATAAACTGAGAAGCGAATTAAAAGTCAAGGTTAATGAATTGCGTGATTTGGAATTATCTCCACCTGTACCAGGACTTATGTTAAAACCATTATCTCATTCTGAAATGTCGGCTATGAATCAAGTTTTAGGACTATAGAAATCTTACTATTTTCTACGTTTAAATTACCCAAAAACCTTAATTTAATTAATTTTACTATACTTCTTCATCGACAGCTAAATTTTTATAAAAAAAGAAATTCATCACAAAATGTAAAAACGTGTAAAAATTGATAAATGTATATGAATTGTAAATATATCATAATAAACTAAAAGTTTACACATATTTACATATTTTATTTTTAAAGGAGTTAATACTGAAGTCATTGAGTTTTATATTTAATATAATTAAATATCATTTGAATAGAATTTCGTAGAAAGTTTAAAAAAAAAGAAACATAATTTGAGCACGTATTCAATTTTTTTATCCTAGAGATATATAAAAAGGATACGTTTCCTTTTCACTAGAAAAAGATCATGTTAGTTTTGCATTTGTTCATTAGCTTTGTCAATAAACCACTGTGGTAAAAATGTGTACTGTGAAACATAACTTGAAGAATGTTGACTATTAAGTACAGTCAATTCTACTTCATTGTTTCCTGGACTCCATGAAAATTTATAAATACATTTGTCATAATCCTTTGTAACGACTGTTTTCACATGATTCAAAAAAACATCACCAAAATTCATACATGGCGACGGTTCCCAATTGTTCTAAAAAAAAAATTAATTATTAATTAAAAGACCTAATTACAAAAAAAAAGTGAAATACATTTGAAATGGAAACATTATTTTTCAAGATACAAATTTAAAAATAATTCTCTTGTTAGTATTAAGTAATTTCATTATATAATGTCCGAGGCGTAAACTAGCGACACGTGTCATTATCGCAACAATTGTGAATGATTTAACATTAATTACAATAATTGTTTACCTTTGCCATTTTAATTAAATCCGAAACCTTGTACTTTTTCAAGTCTATAACATTCCCACTGTTTGTCCTAAAACCACATACAATATTTTCAACGCCAACTAAAAATGATTGGCACCACCATTTTAAAAGTTTCTTGCGAAAAATTAAATCCTGTCGTCCAGTTTCAATAATTCTGTTTGTTTTTAATTCAACGAAATTAACATTCTTCCAGGACACTGGTTCTTTCACGGGAACCTTTGACTCAATACCATCCATTTCTGCTCCATATAGAAGACATTTATCACCAAATTCACACGTAAAAATACTACAAAATTCTTCGGCTTCATTAACAGGTTCAGAAGTATTTGGTTTTTTATCCAGAGTGTCTAAACAAAAATAATCATTTACGAACAAAATACATACAAAACAATAATAGATTTGTTTGTAATAATAATGTGAAATCTTATATACCTGTTAAAACAAACTGTTCAAATTTAAAACCCCAAGAGCACATCATTTTATCTCTCGGTGTTTCATTAGCAATTCTCTTTTTCTGCTCATCTGTATTAAAACCGCATAAATATATTGTTCCTTGAAATTTAGCTGCACAAATGATCCAACCATCTCGATCTTCAAAAGGTGTACGCCATATGGCGCTTAAAAGTCCTCGATAACAAACAATTTCTGGTTTTAACCTGTCTCGAATTAAATATAAATATAATACAATATAATGTAAATATTTGATAAACCAAATATGTAATTAACTATAAATAATATATAAATATAATCACCAACGTCCTGAATCAAGAGGCGCTTTAATCTTACTGTGGTTTACAAGAATCCACTTTAAAATGTTATTAATGTTTTCACTTGATGCTGATTCTGGTTTACGTATTACTTTTTCCATTCCATCGTTAAGATTAAAGTTAATACGATTTCCTCTAGGAAGTTGTAAATATTTTAATTGCGATAAATCCGGTAAATATTCACGTTTACCGTTTACACTGAAATAACCAACAACTTCTGGTTTTGTAATTTTTGGGAATGATTCACTCCATTGTTGATCAACTTCGAACGACATTATAATAATAAACCTTTTGGATTTATCCACATCAATATCCACGTGGATATTGACAATTTGCTGCATTTATAAAATAATCATGAATTAAGGACAACATAACCTCAAATATAAAGTAAATGCTTTTGTAAATTATACTACCTCAATTTTGCACGATTAATAAAATTGAAAACTTGACAGTTAATTTCAAATTTTATAGCTAATTGATCCAGTTATTCTTGACTTTTAATTCGATATGAATACAGTGTTCAGTGCACTATAAAAAAACGTACACTGATTTCAAGACGTACTTGTTTACCTTTACCTATAACACTTTTTGTATTAAAACAATATTTAGAAATTAGATAATTACTTACTAAATCTAATATTTGAATTTAATTAAAAATTAATACTTACTATTAGGTATCAATAAACTTACAATAATAAAATTGCAAATTTATGACATTTAATATTTGTTAGGATGTAGGCGTAGATGATACGCTCCTGCACGTGCTGTCATTTACAAACTATATTTTGTTTACCATCATAAATAAACAATATAAACGATACTATAAAGTTTTAAATAATGTCAACACGGGAGATATTAACTATTCAAGTTGGACATTATTCAAATTATATCGGAACACACTGGTGGAATTTGCAAGTATATAATTGAATGATTTCTTCTAAAATTAATTCGTCCTAACCTCTTCAATTTTTCAAAAAACATTTTTTATATCTTTTTTAGCACACATTTACCTAAAATAAAAACAATAAAAATAAAAACAGATTATTCAATAATAATGAAGCATCCAAAATAATAATAATATAATTTCCAAATTTGGAGTAAATTACAATATAAAAATAATGACAAAAATTTCGTCTCGTTAAAATGAATAATTTAAAAAATATTTAAATAAATGTTTATTTATTACTTTACCAGGAGACGAATTTTACCTACGATCCGGACAATCCTTCAGAAATTAATCACGATGTTTTGTACCGAGAAGGAGAAACACGCCAGGTATAATGATGATTTATTATTTCACTATATCCTGAAAGTTGTAAATAAAAATTTTGTAATAAATTCTAATTTTTATTTTTTAGAAACAAACTACCTATACACCGAGGCTTTTATTGATCGATTTAAAAGGAAGTTTGGGTTATCTAAATGAAACCGGGACATTGTATGAAGATTCTTTAAAGGACAATAATGTTCTTTGGTTCGAGGAGAATGTTCAAATTACAGAAGAACCCGAGGCATCGAAATCAACTTTTATAAAAGATTTGGATTGTCCTTCGACAGATAATAATGAAGAAACAGCAAAGAGTATTGAATTTGAAAACAATGTAAATAAATGGGTCGACTATCTAGTTCCTCGTTTCCATCCAAGGACAGTTAATGTAGTCAAACAATATACCCACGAATCGCCAAATCAGTCATTTGATGTATTCAATTATGGGAGAAACGTGTGGAACACAGAATCATTTTCAGAGGATTTTACTGACAAGATAAGAAATTACGTCGAGGAATGCAATTTAATTCAAGGATTTCAGGTTTTCTAATTTTTCGCATATTATCGATTCTTTCAAATTTAGTTCATAATGTGACTTCAGATAATTTCCTTTTTGGTACTACAATTAAAATTCGCTTCTTTCTCAGACAGGTTATTGTATTTTTTGTTTCCTTATTGTTTATTTCTTAAGTAAAACTTTTTATAATGAATTATTCTTTTGAAAAAATAATAAATATTTATTGCTTTTTTTAGGTAATTCTAGATTCAACGGACGGATTTGCCGGATTGGGTTCGTCGTGTATTCAATATTTGCGTGACGAATATGGAAAGAGTATTCTATCGTTTCCAACTTTTGAAGGGACAAATACCGAGCCATCAGCGGCCGATTTAATTAAAATTGTTAATACGGTTCTGTGTTATCAACACATTGGAGAAAATTCGTCTCTATTCAGCCCATTGGGATGTAGAGAGGAAATTTGGCCAAAATCGGGCAAATTTCGGAAATTTAAACATTTAACCTACGATCCACAACTAAAGTATCATACTGCAGCAATATTGGCGACAGCTCTCGATACATTAACTTTGAGATATCGTCAAAAACAATTTCCAATGTCTGCCCTGTCGGATCTTTGCGCTGATATGAATAAATTGGGTAGAAAAGCGGCCGCAATGAGTGTAAATTTACCGTTTCCAATGACAATGGGACGTGATTTCATTGATATTTTGGATGATTTGGATGAACCCTTGTGGACGAGTTTAACGCCATATTGCGAAATATCTGCAGACAAAAATTATCAAACTATGTCATTAAGAGGTATTCCTGAGGATAGATTAAAGAGACCATTAAATGAGGCGCAAAATCAATTATCTAAAGCGGCTTACAAATGTTCAACTGTCCATGAAATGATGTCATTATTTTTGTCATGTTCCTGTCACGCGTCGGCTACTTATTTGACCAATATTAAGGCACCACTGACAATAAAACCACCTTTCCCTAAACTTTTTAATAGTCGAGTTACAAAGAATGGAAATATCTCAGATGAATCAAGCAATGAAGGTAAACATTTTTTATTAAATTAAATTAAATTACTTTTAAATGGAAAGCTAATTTTCTATTTTTTCACAATCTTCCAGTTGTCGAAAGTGTAGCAGTCATGGCTGGTCTACACAGTGGCAGTAGTCTTGCAAATATGTACGAATCACTTTACAATCAAGCGAAAAAAGTGAAAACAATTAAAAGATTCCACGCTTTTGAAAGTTCTGGTCTCGAAAATGACGAGTACTTGGAAAGTCTCAATAATTTACTAGATTACAAGGAGGCGTATGAAGATCATTATGTCTGATAATCAATTCCTTCGATAAATTTCGAAAATACTCTCAGGTTTCATTTTTCATCTAAGTTTAAGTTAATTTTTTGAATGTATATAAATATTTTTGAACCGAGAAATTCAAAGAACGAAATAAAACGTAAAATATTTCCAATAATGGGACTGCATTTTTTATTTGATAATTTAATGAAAAGAAAGAATTGAACGACTATTGTTAATTAATGAAAAAAGAAGAAATTAAAAACATCTTTACTTCTAAGGAAACAGCGTTTAACGATTCAAATAAACGAAATCACTGTATGTAATTTAAATGATGAATTGTGTAAGATGATACAGAAATTAAATAATCCAATGAATTTATTATGATTAGATAGAGCTTATTAGCGAATAATTTGAACTTCCTAATAGAATATTAAAAAAATGGGCGTGTTAAACCGCACCTTATTTTTACCACTATGGTATTGTATATCCATAAAAAAACCTATTCGTGACGGGATGTTTGGGGTGTGGTATTAAAAGGGCAAAAGATTTTTCAATCGTCTACATTGTGTCTTTACCACTCGGTGTAACAACATCGAAAAATAAATAACTTCACTAAGTGACTAATAATTTAAACGCAAATTAACAAACAATTTTTATCCTAACAGTCGATGAGAGAAATAAAATTGTGGCGTAAAGATTACGTTAAATTAAAAATCACCGATTTTTTCTTAATCACACTTGACATTTCTAAGCCAAAAGTAAAAAATGGGAAACAAAGTGTATACATTCACCGAAGAACAACTGGAAGACTATCAAGATTCCACGTATTTTACACGTAAAGAAATTTTGAGGTAATTCAAATGTTAAATCTACTTTTGTTTGATCCTAAAGAATTCTATAATCGATAAATTATTACAGAATTTATCAAAGATTTCGAGACATTGGTGGTTCTAGTGTGGTTCCTGAAATACTGACCCCCTTGGAAGCTTCGTCTTTACGTATACCTTTCTCGACTTTGGATAAAATACCTGAACTAAAGGTACGTATAATAGTCAACACCTGATTTAAATTATTTAACAAAATAATTATACATTAAGACCATTAAATTATCATCACTAATTCAATTATTTCTCACAGATTTTCAAAAAGCAGACTTTTCATCTGATTTTTATTGAATTTTTTTTCTAAACTATGAGGTTTATTATTGCTGAACAAAAATCACTAACATTAAATATCTTCAATGAAAATAATTGTGAGAATTATTAATAACATCATAACATAACAAATCAAATTCTCATTAAGGAAAATCCCTTCAGAGACCGTATTTTGGAAGTCTTTACTACTCATCATCATGGCCAAGAGCCTGGCAACTCATCAAACGAGGGGATATGCTTCGAAGAATTCCTAGAGATGATGTCGGTCTTTTCCGATCAAGCACCTCGCGATTTGAAAGTTCATTACGCCTTTAAAATTTACGGTAAGTTTAGTTTTGAATTTTTAAATAATTAACAAAGCATCAAAATAGCTAATTTTTGATATATTCTTTTCTGAAATTACAAACGAAACCTAAGCTCCTGGCATTTCATTTAAATTCAATCTCAACTAATTAATTAATTTAAAAATAGATTTCGATGGCGATGGACTATTGGGACTGAATGATTTGGAAAAAACTTGTAATCAACTAGTTCGAGGTGGACTAAGTCCAGAAGAAGTGGCAACAATTTGTGAAAAAGTTTTAGAAGAAAGTGACATAGACAGTGATGGTGCCTTATCTTTTTTGGAATTTGAAAATGTCGTGACGAGAGCCGCAGATTTTCTATCGACATTTCAATTAAGAATATAATATTATTTCTAAAAACTAAATCCTTTCAATTAATTTCACTAAAACTTGTAACGTAAGTAACAATATAAAAGAATTCAATTTAATATAAAGCATGTTGTAAATTCGTTTTTCAACAAATAAACAAAATTATGTCAATCGTAAACGGTATTAAGTATATTAATATAGATATTAACTACTATAATTTATTTCTAATATTAATATAAATATTAATATATTTAATATCAAAATACAATTAACTATCATAATCAATAAGAAATTCCGATATAAAAAAGCAATAGATAAAGAAGAGAAAGTTTCGTTATAAATAAGTTCATCTATTGTTTCGCTAAAATTCACTTTTTATTAGATTTCATAAGAAAATAAAAAGATGACGCATAAAATGTAAAATTATCGTCTTGAATGTAAAATAGAAAAGCAAACAAAAAAAACCGTTTACAAGATGTACATTTAAAAATCGACTTTATGAAGCGATCTGAAATATAATAAAATCTCTGAGAGCATTACATAACATATTCTTTACCTTCTTCTTCCTTAGCTCGTACTTATGTATACATATTTACAGTATTTAGCAATTTAATTCGACGATTAAATTTAATTACATTTTTCAATTAAACTGTAATTGAAAAAGGGAATTAAATTCATATTATATATGATGTTTAATCTCAAACAGAAGAGTACCTTGCAGTATAAAAAGATCTTATAATATTCGTAAAACCTAAGAAATTTTTTTTCGAAAAACTTTTTAATACTGTACTCATGATTTACAATCCTGTAACAAGTGCGCTCTCACTGGGTGTGTCAAATACACCTCAAAAGTAAATGCGTTCTTTCATGAATCGCGTTAAAAATATATTATTCAAAATATTATACATACTAATCAAAAATAAAAAGTTTTTCACCATTAATTAGGTTTAAAATTCGTTGCTTTTAGAGACAAAGAAAAAATCATTTCTTTGTCTCGTGATATATTCGTAATATTATTTTGGTTTGCAATCATAAATAACTACTTGATTAGTTAAACATTTTCTATACAGTCAAACTCGACCAGTTTCTGTCACTTAATATTAAATTTATATTTTTGGTCCATTATTATATTGCTATTCATTTTGTCAAATAGTCCTCGGCAACGCTACTTCATAACAACTTTTTTTTTTTTTGTAAATGGTTATGAAAAATATTACTAAAAATATTAATTCTAAAAAATTTGTTTTTTTCATCTTCCTATATAAATTTAAATGAAATTCTAGTGATGAAAATTTCTAGAAAAATCAATATTTGTTAAAGCGTTGTGCCTTATGTGCGTTTGTTTAAATCCTAAATTTTATAGACTATATTCAGTAAAAAAATTAATAATTTTTCTAGAAAAATTATATATATATATACAAATATTGGAGTTAAAACTTTTTTCTTTTGGTTATCAAAAATAAATGAAGAACAAATATTGTAACTTTTTCTATTTTACAAACGTTTCAAATTTCGCTTTTTATAAAAAAGCAAGGTGAAGAACCAGAGGTACAACCAGAAGTACCAGTACCTGTCCCACCTCGAGTAATTGAGGTAAATGAAGATAATTACCGAAAATTAGAAATTTTCTATTAAATTAATTTGAATTAAAAAAATTATTTTTATCAATATTACAAAATAATCAACTATTTATAAATAGTTGGTACTTAAAGAAAAAAACAAATAGAAAAAGTCGTTACACACAAAAATTTGTTCTTCATCTAAAAATATATTTTCTATCTAAAAAAGAAAAAATTCTATTTTTACGTTAATATAAAAAATAGATTTTTCTTGAAAAAGTGCTATGAAGTAAAAATGCACTAAAAGTAAAGCCAGTTAATGACAGTCTAATGATAATATGTATATGAATAAACAGAATGCTTAATTTAATTACCTTTTTTCTCTGTTAAAATATACGTTATTTTTCTGATATGACGATTGGAAATAAATGTTCTGGAATTTGTTTGAAGCATTAGGAAAGATCGTCAGTACATTGTTTTCGTTCCTCTTCAACTCGTTGTCTAGTTCGATTAAATGCTTCGGTTTTGAGAAAATCAACTGTTTTATAAACAGTATTATTCGGCGGTGATTGAATTGTCGGCATTGTTGATGATGAGAAACTTTCCTTTGCCTCCAAATCTAAATCAAGATATTGCAATACAACCAGACGACGATTTGATGCTGGAATAAATGCATTGTGATCTTGATAATAATAAATCTGTAACAAATAAGAAAGAAATTTTGTGATATTAAACGTTCTTAATTTTGTAAAAATCCCTGAAACGAAAAAAAATACCTCCTCCTTATCGTCGTGTGCATTATTATCTTCATCAGACGTCGAATGATGGCGATTAGAATAAGTGTTCGTAGTAGGAGTTGGACTAGGAGCTGCTCTCAATCTTCCTCTTCCTGGAGGAGAAGCCAATTGTAGAGCTCCAGTATTAACTAGAAATAATTAGATTAATTAATTAAAATAATCAATTAAAAAATTAATTCATTACAAAGAAGATCATTACTTTCAATCGGTGGCCTATTCAAAGGTGGCTTGAGTTTTCTGTCGATACTCGGTGGTTCCGCGGGTGAATGCTCTGTAGAATTAGCATCCAATGTTGATGGTCCCGCGGGTCCCGGTGATGGTTCATTGCTTATAATAGAAGTTGAATCGCTTGTTTTTCTACCTGGTTTCAAATCTCTGTGAACAACTGGAGGAGGTGGAGCCATGGTAGTAGGCACTGATGTGGAACTATCCTTTAACAATGGACTAGGTAGATTCGAATAGGTCGCTGTTGTTGAACTCTCCGATCGTGGACTTGAGGGTTCTTCCTCATGAAAATCGTAACGAAATATACGATCGTCAATTGTCGATGGCGTTGCATTTGTGTAACCATGTTTCCTTCCGGTGGTATCCATTCCAATTTGCGAACGTGGAAGATCAAAGTTTTCATCGCTGAGAATGGTCGTGGCTGGTGTTGATGGTGCTGGAGTGGCGGGTGTCGTGGGCTTCGAACTTTCAGTTGCACCATCTAAATTTAAATAATTGTGTCCAGGATTCTCGGGTAACATGTGCGGTGGTTTTGGTGGTCGAGGTGGAGCGGGTAACTCTTCTGTAACTGGTGGCGCGGCCGAATCAACGATTCTCAATTTACCAAATCTTTTTCGTACACTCCAGGAACCAATTTCTGCATCGCTCGAGCACTGCGGTGGCTTAAGATCTCCTAAAAGTTTTTTAATTCAACAATAATCGTTTTCCATTTTTTTTTATTAAAAAATTTTCTTACCGCAAGAGGGAAACGTTTCCCAATTAACACTGGGAACGGGTGCAGTCCATTCATCATCAGTGAAGACACTCTCGGCGTCGGTCGTCGTCGGAGATCTTGGAGGAGACGGAGGAACTCTTCTTGGTGCATCGTACTGTTCAGTACTTTGGCCAAGAGTTGAACTTAGAGAGCTGGTGTCATTAAGACGTCGTCCCGAAATACACTCGCTGATGGGAATATAGGGACCGGAAATAGTACTCGTTGGAGAAATTGGCGGAGATTCTTGCGCCTCAAATTGGAACACTAAAAATACAAATGAAGCAAATTACGAATGAATTGAATTGAAAATTGAAACAAAGTAAAAAGAAATAATCAAATGTAATATTACTCTGACACTGTTGCTCTTCATCTTGAGTGTATGCCTTCAAGCCACAAACTTGACAAACAGCGTCCACCCACTTATTCATTTCAGCTTCGTTTTCAGCCACCAGGTAATATGTTCTCTTTGGCGTTTTAACATTGAACATAAATTGATACTTTTGTTTACGATTCTCAAATCTTAAACCAGCGTCAACCTTAAATAAAAATACAACACAATTAGCAAATCTAAAAAGATGAAGAATTTATCAAGAAAAATGTATATAACTCACTTGTTCACACTGATCCAGATCTATTTGACCTTTTCGTTTTCGACATCTTTTGTCCGTGTAATACTCCAAAAAATATTGCCCGGGTAATTCACCACTATGACGTAAAGCAAACCATCGTTTTCTCCAACGCTAAAAAGAAATATACAAAATTAGTGTTTAAATTAAAAAAATTAAGTAAAAGAAAGAAGAGTGCAAAAGTAAAATTAGTACAAAGAACATTGAATTATCTTAACAGGAAATTAACTAAGCAGAGTATAATTAAATTCGTCACTGATTATGAATAATTAACGCATTGTCATATTATATTTAAACTGCAGTATAATAATATAAAAATGTAAATGAAAAAGTTACATTTTATGGTAAATATCTTCACTAAAGCTGCAAGTACAACAATAGGAATAACAAAAGTAACAAAATAAGGTTATAAAAATTTCATCGATTTTTCTCGCTAAAAAACAAAGCAAACAATTGAAAAATAATTGTTTTAACTAAAAGAAAAAGTCATAAGTTTGCTAGTTAGAATAGCTAAAAGTTACTTAAAGTGTAAACAATAAATTTTGTTGATAAAATGACAATGGCAGAAAAATCTTATAAAGATGGATGATGTTACTTACCGCCCTCCAGATTTTCGTAGGCGGTGACTTAATGAGCCATCCTTCGTGTACGATCTCTTGTGTAGTCTTAAGCACCTCCATTTCGTCGGCACTTGTTTAATTAATTAAATCTCAACGTCATATAAATGCACATTACAGTATAGAGCGATTGTAACCACTGTCACTAGTGTCACTACACTGTCAAGGACGTAAGAAACTACATCATAAACCGCCATTCATTAAAGAGCAATTGTTAGACAATACAATAAACGTCCAGTCCTTATCAATGTATTCTTCTAATCTAGATATGACTACCATTGTCGTTTAATGCCGCCCATTTTTCTTGATACAGATTACAAAAATGATGCAGTGGACTTTGCAGCAGCAGAACTGCAGTGGACCACGCACACAAAATCAACTGGTAACCGCCATTTTGTCTCGGCACAATTGACACAATCTGCTAGATTTTTCCTTGTTAGACGAGTCGTGTCTCTTTCTATTGTATTGTAATGAAAAGAGATAACCTATAAATTCAGGGTCAACTTAAAGCTCAGTTTCTAGTGCAGCAATTGCGCATGCGACCTTAATCGCGGTAATTTTAAATATACAATCATAATAATTACAAATAGTTATTAAAAAATAGAAAATAATTAGTAGATAAAATAAATTAAAATATTAAATAATAAATTATTAAAATTTGTTAAGAGTTAAAATCAAGAAAATATTCTGTTTGAATAAAAAAAACAATGTTGATAAAAAAATGTTTTAATAAAATGTCCCTTAGTAGTAATTATTTCTAAATCTTCTTTACAGCATTAATTTCAATATTTATAAATCAATTAAAATGTATGTACACTGTCTAATTAGTTATGATATGAAATCAATTTGCCACAATATTGTATTCAAAATAAAATAAAATTGTTTTAATCAAACGGAAAAATTATTCAATGTCGGTCGTTTAATAATTATTATAAAAGAATTTGCTTATTATGGTTGCATTCTTTAGAATCGTAATATATCAAGGCCAAAAAAATTTGTTATAAAAATAGAATATCTACCTTTCGTCATTTTCTTGCGTACATTTTTTTTATATGCGAATAATTTTTCTTCATTGTCCTGTGACTGCGTGATAAATGGCAATTGACATATTCACAATACTCATCTTATTTCTCCAAATCTTCCACTGTCTAAAAAAAATGGAACAAAATTTAATTTAAAAAATAAAATAATTGATAAAATTGAAAAATAATTAAATAATTGAAAAAGTTGAAAATTATTTCAGTATAATCTCACACTTTAAAGTTTTTCAGGATCTGATTTTGTAGTTTGATCACAATCCTTTGGATTTTGAACAGTTTTCGCTGAAGATTCGATTGGTTCAAGATCGGATGAAGAATGTTGTTTAATAACATTAGTTGAATCAAATACATTTCCAGAATTTATAACTGAACTTGTATCAATGCTGAGATTTGATGAATCATTTGGAACAGGAAATTTTTCGTCAACCAATTGTTTTCCAGCTTCAGTTTCAGGTACACACAATTTTGACATAGTTCCAGTAAGCGATTGCATTTCCGGTTCATTTGTCGTTGCAACTTTATTAATTGACGGATCTGAAAAGTAAATTAGAGAACGATTTTTCTCAAATTAATTAAATATAATGTAATAAGAAACAAGTGTTAAATTTCAAAATTGATTTTCATTTTACCTAATAATCGGTCGGGTTCTGCTGTAGACTGTGAAAAATTTTCCCTTACAGTAGTTGAATTTTTAATAGTTGTCAGATGATCTGGATGTACATAATCATCAATTATTTTTGACGCTGAAGATGAATCATGACTGCACACACGAAGAAGTGCCTGATTACTTTCAAATTCCTCATTATGATTAGTTTCAACAGTTGTTTCATGATTGTATCCAAAGGTGCTTCCTATTCTCATACTAGGTGGACTAATATCATCCGGACCATAACCTGGAAGGCTTCCAATTCTCACACCTGGTGGACTAATGTCATCCGGTCCGTAACCTGGCAGACTGCCAACTCTGACACCCGGTGGACTGACATCCGTTTGAGTCGGAGGATTAGGATTTGAAAATATCAAACCTGATTGTTGATAATGATGTTCAGCCGAGGAACACAATTGAATGGCACCTGAAGCGCTTGTACTCAAAGAACACGATGCCCCATGATTCACGCGTATTAGAAGCGGTAATGGATTATTTGCACTCCTGCCCGTTGCACTGGTAGCAGATGAATTATGATTAACACTTATATCTAACGGAGTATGGTATGCACTCACATCTGATGTTTCTTGTCCTCTCACTCCTGGTGCATTGTTTTGCACTCCATTGATTCCGTGAATTTGATCATTTTCCGGTATAGAATTCAAATTGTGTCCTCTCACATTATTCACACTGTGTGAAGAACTGGGTTGATTTTGCATTAATGGACGCAAAGGTGGTGGTGGTCCGCTTGACGTTCCCGGAGTACGTGTTCTACTCGATTGCAATATGACCGACGAGAAGAAATTTCTATTGCGTACTCCTTCCAATTGTCTAATTGGTACACATAATGGGCAAATATTTAGTCGACAATTTGTCCAGTGATTGATGATTTGTCTCGATGCCCAGCAATGCGGAAAGGTGCAATTTCGTCCAGAATGACAATTTGGCATATGATTGAGAGCAGTTCGTAGTTCTTGACAATTAGGCGTTGGACATGACAGAAGACTTCTGTGAGCACGACACTTGTCAGCATGTAAAAGTACAAATAATTGCCAATTAAGTTGTACCATTTTTCGTGAATTTTCCACCCATCTTGCAATACCATTTGGCGAATGGAGAATTTGTGCCAATGATGAATTAGCCTCTTGTGAATTAAATACGGAATTATTGCGTATTCTATGCCCATCATTTGTATTATTCTCATGATTGTTTTCCGTATCTGATGATGATTGTCGTGGGGATTCATTTTCTGGATCAGAGGAACCTAAAAGTACGTCGATATCGACAAAAGGTGCACATAAGGGACATGCACGTTGACCACAATTTTCCAAATGATAAAGAAGTAATTGAGATGAACTGCAAAGTTCATATGTGCAATCAATTCCTTGTAGACAAGTGTCAAGATGTTTTAGTACATTTCTCATCACGTCACAAAAGGCAACACGACAATTTGCCGCAGGAATATTCCGTTCACTTTCATCTTCCAAACAAGTTTGCGCGTGTATGAGTAGAACAAGATGTTTTTGCAACATGTACTGCCTCACAGGATCAATAATCGATGGAACATCATGAAATTGTTCTAGATTCAAGTCTTCATCGTTAATAACTTCAATATTTGATGGCGATTGATTTTCTTCATTCAGCACCACAGGTAAGCCCTCGACTCCATCAGAATTGTAATTCACCTGCTCATTTGAACTCATTATTGCAACCTGAAAATAATAACAAAAGTTAATAATAATAATAAAAATACACAAGCGACAAGAAAATGTTAATTTTTGAAAACTTTACTGAATTTCTTAATAAATTATTTTTCAGTAATTTAAAAATTTTTACAATTGTTTCCCTTTAATTGAATTATTTTCATTGTATGAATTCCAGATAAAATAAAGATAAACATATCTCTATCGCAAATATTTAATATAAAAATACTATAAATAGCAATAAGTGAGAAAAAAATATCAGAAAAATGATTTGTAGTACAATTAGACAAATTTGAAGATATTTTAATAATGCAATAAAATAATATAATAAATTAACAAACAAATTTTTATATATTAACATTCTTTACCTGTTGATTTCTGGAATTTACTGATCTCTCAGTTTCAAAATAAAAGTGTACAAATTTTCTAAAATATAAGACGAGACACTTACAGACTACAGCACAAGATATCATAGACCATACAGGGACTGTTGAAACTATTGTCACAATAATAATAATAATAATAATAATATATTGATAACAGTCGTTAATTGTTTTGAATCAATTATAATTGATGTAAACATGAATGAAAATATTATTTCCCGGTAGATGACGTATTTAATAGAAACTAGTAAACAAAACATGTACCTCTGATTGGATGATAACACAGTTTTGGACAAGTACAGATCCAGTAGTAGTCGTTCACTGATCTACAGATCAATAAAATTGATTAATGTGAGCGCGTTTTTTTACATTTGTTTCATTGATGTTTGATGTGTTTAACAAATGGAGAATTCTGTGGAAGTAAAACAGCAGTTATTGGACACTGAATATCAGGAACAACGCATCTCTTCATATCTGATGGTTCAGGATTGGATTCTGTTACTGCATCAACATTTTGATCCTTCTCCTCTAGATGGTAAGCACATGGAACAATTTTCTTAGGTAAAGTGTCGCCAATAATTGATGATTTTTCTCTATGAAATTCAATTTTCCCCTTCTTGGGAATTTGTCGATAAAATTTAATCTATTTGATCTTTTTTTCCCAAAGTTTATTTGTATTTCTCTTAGCAAAGAATTTTTAAAAAGGAAAGTATAATGAACTAAAGTGATAAAAATAGTTAATGAAAAATTAGTTTACTTACCTGATTGAAAGAGGGAAATACCCAAAATTTCGTTCATCTGTTATTCTTGTCTTATTTTCCTTCGAATCCCAAATATCGTTGTTCCATCTTATCTACCAATGTAAACTTCTCCGCAATTTGCCGCATAGGCACATATTTGTCTAAATCGCATAAAAAAATTTCCTAAAATTAAAAAAAAAATACAGACAATTTCTATTCTTAAGGTCAAAAATTTTTAATTCGTAAAACTAATAAAAAATCAAGAAAATTCTAATATATTCACACTTTGATTAGTAAAAAAAAAATTGAGTATCCACTTACCAGCAATGAATATTTTTTTATTTTCAAATTTACAATCATTTAGCTTAAATTCGCAAATTCTGATGTAAAATTTATTCTACTCTTATAAAATAATTATTTTCAAATATATGTATTTTATTATATAAAGTGTTTGATTTTTTTTTGAAATATTTATATTATATAGTCTTAAAAGTTTCAACTATATTATTCAAAATATATTATAATTTATTATTTGTGTAATTCAATTAAAAATATCAAAATTAAAACACAAAAATCATCTTTTTTTTGTCAAAATCAAAACTCAAAAATTATATTATTTGAAAATATATTTTTTTTCAGTGATTATGTTCTAATATAAACTAGAATATATACTAGAGTTCTAGTATACATACCCAACATAACAAAAAAGTCTTGCATTAAATTTATTGTAGATTTTTAATCACAATAATTTTACTGCAAAAAAATTATGCTATAATGGGACTATATAAAATGTTCTTAAATAATTATTCCAAATTAATTTTACAATGTCTATCAATTAATTAACGCCTTATAATTTTTAACATAAAAATTGAAAATGGACTATGTATATTTAATTGTTTTTGCAGAAAAGACATAATTCGTTATAAATAAATAATACTATCTACAGAAAATTACACTAATCTCTAAAATACATATGTCAATTTAAAAAATCTTTAACTATTTTGTATATATATATATATGCATTACTGTAAAATTATTCGGTATAAAACATAATAAATAATTAAGCGGAAACTATGTCGATTTTACGCTTTCTTAAAGCGAGCGCAGACTGTTAATATTTCTTTTTTTTATATAAAAAACATAAATGAAAGAAGCCCTGCATCACGCATATGCTACAATTTTTTTTAAATGCTCAACCTAATTTTTCTTATCATCATTAATTATTATAATCCATAATTTAGACTAGAAACAAAAAAAATTCTAAGTTTATCTAAAAAACCTTAATGGAGTACAAAAAAAATTTTTTTTCCAAAATTCTCTGCCTTCTGAAATAGAAAATAATTTCTCAATTCGAAACCAAATATTATTCAAATTGAAAATTAAATATTCATTTTATAACAGAAAGAAAAAAAGATGATAAAAATTCGTTGTTTTAACTAATAAAAA
The DNA here is from genome assembly GCA_001855655.1 of Leptopilina clavipes. NCBI lineage: Eukaryota > Metazoa > Arthropoda > Insecta > Hymenoptera > Figitidae > Leptopilina > Leptopilina clavipes. Next base: position 34,017 of record JUFY01015153.1, read on the forward strand.
ATTTTTTCTTTACAAACGCCCTGTAATATCCCTGAAAAAACATTGAATATGATGCGCAAAAATATTATCAAACTTTTAATTTACGATGAACCTCAAAATTAAAAATTCTTTTCTATTTTAGAAACAAAAAAATTTTCAAAATTACAATATATATTCAAAAAAAAATAATACAGGGCACAAACCATATTTTTTCCTTATAATAAAACAAGATATAACATAAAACTAAACTCATTATTGTAATCACAGTTTAATAAAATAGAAGATGTAATTATAAAAACTATATGGTTAAATATTAACATATATTATAAATATATATGGTTACTGATAAAAAAAAAAAAAATATGGTTAGTCACACCTTGAAAATGGTTTTAAATTATAAATGAGAAGTCAGTTAACAAAAAATTTGTAGTATGTAACACAAAACGCAAACTAAAAATTCTAATTTTCACAATCTCGAGGTTGATCGTAATTAAAAAGAAAAGTCAAAAATTTCTTTTTCAAAAATCTCTACAAAGATTAAAAGCACAGAGAAAAATTCTTGTTATTTACATTTTGAATAAATTACTGATTTTCACTCAAAAGGAGATATTTCAAATAATCTACTTCGCAATGTGAAAATTTTTCATATTTATATACTCAATTTTGCTCATCTGCAGTAGAAGCTCAATAAGTTCTTTTCTTTTATTTTATTTTCAAAATACGAACATTTTGCTTCCTCGTGGAGGAAGCTTTGTATTTAAAATGTTTCTCTAGAGGTCTAAAATCTCTCTAATTTAAAATTTCCTAAGTATTTTCCTTATCGAGGTTCTACTGTACAAAACAGCTTCACTAGAAAACATTCATTTTTGGAAAAAAATCTGATAGTATTTTTCTCGGTGCCGGAATGATATAATAATTTTTTTTTTTAAATTACAGAAAAAAAAGGGTAATAAAAATAATTTGTGATTGGTGAGTGTGTTGTTCATCATGCAGGCACAACTTTCAATATTTGAAATGATGATACGTAAACTTTATTTCGTAAGATTCGTATTTATGTTTGTAGGTAGGTAGGTATGTATGTATAAATATATACACATATATGTATAACTTTTATGTCTCGTTTACGTTACTATTCTACGCTTGCAATAAGATTAGGGCTTACGACTAAAAAACAACAAGAAAACAAAATACATCCCCAATAGTTTAGTCCCACTCGCGCGCTTCATGCGTGCTAAACACATTGGATTAGTGTACAGCCAGGAAAATTCAAGGCAGTGAGTATATTTTCTTCGAATTGCAATCATATTATTTTTTTTCTTTCTTTTTTTTTTTTAAATAATCGACCGCAGATCAACAGTCGATATTATAATAGAACTTCTCGCATTGTTCTCCTCATTATATGGAATTCCACAGTCCTCAATCGATCCAATATACAATACCCAAACGATCATATTTATATATTATATATATATATATTTATTTATTTATTTATAAAAAAAGAAGAAAAAAAAATTCTTTTAAAAACTTTTCCTAAATTTCTACTTATTATTATTATTATTTTTTTTGTTTTCGTCTTTTCACCAAGTGAAGATTCTGGAATCTCTCATCATCATTATCATCATACGTAACCATTGAATGACAACACCGACACTTTTTTTTTTTTTGCAAAAGAGAAAGAGAGAGATAGACAGATAGGGGAAAAAAATCACTCACACAACTGAAATGCATACGAAGAGAACAGTTGATCGAAGTACAGAAAATTTTTTTCAAAAAAACAATTCCATTGACTCCATTTATATATATTTATGTAGTTAATTAAAATTTTATCACTCGAAACAATTTCACACTCAGCACACGCTCGATAATTCCAAAATTACCATGGTTTCTTTTTATTTATATTAAATTCAAAGAGAGAGAAAAAGAAAATCAAAATACTTCAGCCCCCCTTTTTTACCCATCAAAACATCTTTGGAATTCGAATCAATAAAAAGTAAACGATACGGCTAGATCGTAATTTATAAATATAAATTTACGTATTTATATTTCAATATATTAGATATATGATTTAAATTCATTAGCAAATCATTTTTATCGATTTGTTATTGAATTAATTTCATTAATGAAAAAATACTATTTTTTAAATAATTGGCTTAGAGAATAAATTTCATCCACTTTTTATTTTATATATATACGTATATTTAATTAAATTATGCTACACTTAAAAAACATTGTCTAGAATTAAATCAATATGCTCGGAAAATATATATTTTTTTAAAATATATATCCATTAATATTTAATGGTATTATATTTCACTGTTTCCATTTTTTTTTCCTCTTGTTTTTAATATGTCGTGTTACAAATTAAACTCTCAATATAAACAATATTGCAAATAGTATTTTTTCATAAATTAAAATCTCATAGAAATTCATTTACAAAAAAAGTTATCAGTCTAGCGCGTTTGTTCACTTTTCATTTAGCGCGAGCCATTTTTTTTTCTACGGTGCTTAGTAAAAAATAGAGTCGAGGGCACGAAGGCCTTTTTTTTTTAATGAGACGCCTTTGGGTGTTTATAAAAATTCTTAAATCACATGCGACTTGTGATGTTTGAAACAAGTTCTCATTGAAGAAGTCTTATCGATGAAGAACGTCATTCTTTCTCTTTTTTGTAAGAACGAAGAGATTTTGAGGGATTTAAAAAAAGTAATAATAAGAATAAGAATAATAATAATAATAATATAATAGTAATAATAATAATAATAATAATAAATAGAAAAGCACAATCGTTCAATGTACAATCGCCGTGACCGATGCATTACACGTTAATATATTTACAAATTACAAAGGGAAGAGGTTTTTTTTTGGTGGGATGGGAATGGGAAGGTGAGAGATTCGAAAAAATTTTTTTATAAGGAGCGAGGTGGACACGTGGTGAGGGGGGGGATATACGTCTATTTTGTCTCATTTCATTTTAATTGGGAAAATTAAATCATGATTTACGAAAAAACTTTTTTATAATAAAAAGTAGTATTCTATATTCGATATTTCAGTAATAATTGTAGTAATAATTATTTATATTCCATAGCTTTGTCTCTATAGTATCGCCTATCGAATAATTAATTAATTAATTAATAATAATAATAAATCTATAAATGTTATTTCATAGACACATGTGTCTATTTTATGTTCAATGTATTCGATAATATTAAAAAAGAAAACAATTTCCATGATATATAAATACAGCGTTGTATCATTCGCCTCTCATTATATTTTATAGTAATAAATTGCTAAAGAATGCATTGCGTACCAGAGCAAGAAGAAAGAAAATGTTAACATATTTTTATGAGTCGTTTAAAATTATTCCTCATTTCCATGAGATTTAAATTTATCTTCTTTTACACGAGATTTAAATTTTCTCTTTCTTTTAGATGAGATTTAAATTTTACACTTTTTTTTTGTATTAAAAAAAAAGAAGAATAAAACATTCAATTATCGATGAACAGGTGAAAAATAAAATAAATACTTTTTTTTTGAAATAAATCAACTAACAAATCCCAGTATGTCAGTTAATTTATTTGTTATAAAAATTAACAAAGCAATTAAATTTTTATCAAATTAATATTTTCATCGAAGTGAAAAAAATTTAAAAATTTCAATAAAATTAAATTACTTTTCTATATATTTATAAATAAAAAAAAAAATTTAAACACATTTTCTATTAAAACTTATGGTACGCAAAACATTCAAACGTCCATTCTTAAAGAATTTACTACCACAAAAGGTACACCATCACTGTCAAATTTACAACACTGCCCTAAACACAGCCATACTAAGCCAAATACTTTTGGGTTGTCATTATAATTAACTTTACTATTAAAATCATTTCTTATTTTACATTCATTTTGAATGTTGTAGCGTGACAACGCTTCAGACGATTAAAAAAAAACAGAAGTTAAGTTTTCTCTCTTTTAAATATAATAAGAAAAATAAAAGAAATCTATCAAAATAAAAAAAAAATTGTATCTTAAAATTTAGTCTTGTATGAATTCGATGAGGCGATCAAAAAAATATGTAAAACGTTAAACATTAAAAAAAAAACAAAACAAAACAAAACTTTATCCAAAAAAAAGTCCACGGGAGGGAAAAAAAATTCAAAAGACAAAAAAATTATACGATCCACCTCGCATTTTATAAATGTTATGTAAGTAGCAAAAAAAAAAAAAAAAAAAA
>JUFY01015153.1:48252-95667 GCA_001855655.1 Leptopilina clavipes
ATTTAATTATTAATTATTATATTTACTAAACTATCAATTTATTATTCTGTAAGTTTCATTTGTTTTTTGCTTTCCGGTATTAAAAAAATGTTGTATTATAAGTATTTGTAGGACAGGTGACTGACCTAAATGGACAAAAAGTCAAATTAGGTTAATTATCCCGCCAATTTAATCTTGCGTAAGAAAATAAATGATACTTTTAAAATACAAAGTACCATTAAAATATACTTACGCCACCTTCGCGAAACTTTGATATTCAAGAAAAAGAAGAACTATCTTAAATATAAGTACTTTAATCTGGCAAAGAATTATTAGTGTTTAAAATCATGAAAACTTGAACATTAAGTAATTTTAGATGATTATTTTTTTTTTGGAATCTCTGTAATAATGAAAATATAATAAGAGGCTTACCTTAGTACAATATTTGTAAACTCGTGACGCTTTGCGATTGTAGAGCCAAGCATTGTCAAACATCATCCAAACATCATCGACATATTCCCAAGGATCGCTGTACTGTCCAGTGTCCAATTTTCGTTTAATCGTTGACAAGTCCATTGGTTTCTTGACAATGTCAAAGTAATCCGGAATTTGTAATGCTTGTGGATCAACAGGTTGTCGAAATGGCAATGATTCCGGATCTTGTCGATACAATTTCTCTAAAGTTGGCATCAGTGCTTGACGCAATTCGTCAGGTTTAAATAAACACAATCGTTTCTTGTCACTCGATGTGCCAGTCGGTTGAATTGGTTCAGGAACAATTGGTTTTATATCTGATGTTGCAGTGTCTTGACTCGACATCGGCGTGACTGGTTCATCTTTTATTGCACCCGATGATTCCTCCTTGACAGCCATTTCATCCGATGTTTCATCCATTGGCTCGGTCTTAATTTCCTGTTTAACCGCCAGTTCACTATTACTTCCTTTACCACCATCACCACCACGATGATTTTCCGCACTGTCTTCCTGTTTAATTTCCATTTTAATATTCTCTTCCTTTATTGAATCCAGCTTGCCCTTGTTATTATTTGTTGGAGGACTAGGAGAATTATCACGATCAAGGGCAGCTGTTATGGCGGCCATTTGCGAAGACATTGATGAACTTCGAGGCGCGTTTAATGCCGCTCTCTCCTGAGATGTCATTCCTTTACCAAGACTCGCCAATCCGGCAGGCGATGGTGTTGTTGCCGGATGTGGTGGTGTTTGATTTGCTGATGACACATTTTGATTCGGTGTCATTAATGATGGAACTGATGGTGTATTGGGAGTGGAAGTTGTCGATTGTGGTCCATTTGTTAATGGAGCGGGTCCGGGACTTGGACCACTTGATGCGGATGGTGCTAGAGTTTGAGGAGTGGATGCCGCAATGCCACTGTCACCGGGAGTCGAGGCCGACATTGATAGACTGTTTTGAAATTGTTGACTCTGATTATTTTGTTGCATACCACTGAAAGGTGAAGGTGCTTGTGGCATTGAACTTGAATTAACAGTTTGATTAGCAGTGCTGGTTGGTTGTTGTGATTGTTGCTGCGTCTGAGATTGTTGTTGACTTTGTTGTTGTTGCTGCTGTTGCTGTTGTTGTTGCTGCTGCTGCTGTTGTTGTTGCTGCGCTTGAGCTTGTGCTTGAGCTAGTCTAACTTTCATAATGTCTGAGAATTGATGTTGATTTTGAACAGGCGAACTGTTAGGCAGACCGGATGTTCCATTAGTCGTTGGAAATTGACTAGTGGTCACTGACGAGGTGGTTGTGGTTAAATTCGCTTGTGACATTTGAGGTTGTCCGAAGGGACTGAGACCGGGATTTGATACCATATTGGGATTAGAAGCAGATTGTCCGTTTGGACTGGGTCCTGACGGTCCAACAAGCATTTGTTGTTGTTGAGTTTGTTGCTGCTGTTGATGTTGAATTTGTTGCACTTGCTGTGCTTGTTGCTGCTGCTGTTGTTGCTGCTGTTGTTGTTGTTGTTGCTGTTGAGGAAATTGCATACGATTATGTTGCATGCCAATGTTGGAAATTCCCAATTGTCCCATACTTGGAGAATGACTCCTCAAATTTGGTGGTACAGTTCCAACGGGTCGTGGCTGAACATTAGCGGCAACTCCAGGTGGAGCGCATGGTCTCAATCCGGCGCCACTGCCTCCGGGTTGTTGTTGTTGCTGTTGTTGCTGCTGCTGTTGCTGTAATTGTTGTTCCTTACGCTTTTGGCGCTTCTCCTCGAGTTCTTTTTGTATTTTGTAAATTTTCTCCGCTAATAGATGATAGTACTCGGATCTTGAATTGGCCATTTCGTACATGTCGCCCTCAACTTTTCTTGCGTACGCTACCAAATTGTGCATTCGTTTGTCAAGCATCGCTTGTGGATCGGGGGTCGGAAATATTGCTTGGACCAACTTGTGAACAAGATGATTCCTGAGATCTGGCGTCACGGACTGATGCCATTCCTTCGTCCCTTGAACAGGCGTCGCTGTAACTTGTCCCGCTTGAAGACCCGGCGGAAGTTGTACGTTACCTAATCGATTGTCGGCTAGAATTCCCGGTTGTCCGGAGTCATTTAAACCAAAGAGCTGTTGCATATTGACTGTTTGTTGAATATTAGCAGCGGCGGCGGCTGCGGCTGCTGTTGGGCCAGTAGTTAGAGTAGATTGATTGCCAGTTGCTGAAACTGCAATTGGATCTTTGCTAAGGGGTAGAGAAACGTTTGGAGCAACAACTTGTTGTCCTGTTCCAATAACAGATTGTCCTGGTGCAGTTTGTGTTTGAAGTTGTGCCATTCGAACATCTGCCATTGTACCAGACGCTTGTAAAGGGGGACCAGTCAGTCTGACACCTCTATTAACTGTCTGACCAGGTAATAAATTGGGAGTAGTTGTTGGACATTGAATACCAAGTGCATCGTATGCTCTCCTCATATCGGATGGACTTGGGTTAGGTTGTGTCGTTGGTTGAGGTACAGTGACTGCAACAGAATTTTGATTTCTACTTTTATCCGCTTGTTTCAATGGTAAACACACGGGACAGTCAGCTTTCGTACAAAATCGCCAGTGATTGATGATTTGCCTCGAAGAACTGCAATGCGGCACCGCGCAACTTTTGCCAGCATGACAATTTGTCATGTGATTTAGCACATTCTTCATCATTTTGCAGTGAGGTAGAGAACATTGCCACGCTTCGCCATTAGATTGACTCTCTCGTCGCTGACACTTGTGAGCGTGTAAAAGTAAAACAAGTTGCTGTTGAATTAGTTTTCGTTTTTCGGGATCAGCGGTTGATTGTGTAGCACCAGGTTGTCCACTTGGCATTTGTCCTTGCGTGGCTTGTTGAGGACCCGGTTGTCCTCCACTTGGTGCTCCAGATTGCGGTTGAGCCGGACTTGGTGCTGGTGGTTGAGCTTGTTGAGCCATCCCACCCTCTTGACCGCCGACAACATTCGTTGATCCAATAGGTCCTCCCGGTCCACCGAATCTGTTTACTTGCATACCAGCCATATTGGTTCCTACACCTCGTTGCTGGGGAGCAACAACTCCCACCGGATTGTTAGTTCCCACATTGACATTAGGACCAGGTCCATTACCTGGTGAATTGTATCCATAGGGACTCGAAGCACCCATTTGTCCCATATTTGCCATATTGGGTGGTGTTTGCATTCTTGGACCTTGACCTACGATATTAACTTGATGCACTTGCTGATGGGGACTTTGACCTCTTGCAGCTCCAACCATGTGTTGCTGTTGTTGCATCACCACGGCTCTTGGATTCATCAATGCAGGTCCATTCTGCATTTGAGCAACTCCATGAGGTCCACCAGGATGGTGAATTCCTTGGGCATTGGAGCTCATCATTGATACCTGAAAATTCTCCATTATTAATATTTTGTTTCTTTCATCAACTATTCAAAAATTGAAATTATTACAATTTTATATGATAGAAAAAAAGAAGAAAATTTACCGTATTTAGCGGTTGTTTATTTAAGCTGTTTGCAACAATTAAACCACCGCCTGCCATGCCACCCATATTATTGTTCCCTGTAGCGCTGCTCGTCATGACTAATCCAGAGTTCATTGCACCTGGCATTGACATTGTGGGATTATTTCCAGACATACTCATTGATGATTGAAGTCCTCCCATTGAATTGGCGATAGATATTTGGTTATTCGCTAGTGAACTTGCTATGCTGCTTGGTAAATTACCAAGACTAACCACCATTTGTGGGTCAACTACTCCTTTCGATACCGAAACATTAGGAGGTGACTGCATATTTGGACTTTTACTGCCCAAACTTCCAGCAGCCATAACCAACGAATTTGCTACCATATTCTTGTTTCCCTGTTTCAAAAACATAATAATTTTCTTACATTAGTTACATTATTATTTATTAAAACTTTAAATTTGTTTTTTTTAGATTTTGTCAAATATCGGATGATAGAATTTACCTGCTGTTGAATGAGATGATGTGACAATTGTTGTTGTTGTACATGTTGTCGAAGTTCATTGTCAAGTGCCCCATTCTGCTGTCCAGGACCTGGACCTGTGGCTGGAGGTTTTGCACTTTCAGTTGTAGAACCCCAGGAACCAGACGACAGAAGATCTTCAGGAAGTTCATTTTCGAGATCAAACATATCAGTGTTTGTCATATAATCTGAGAATATAAAAAATCATTAATGTCACTGTATTTGAGTATGTCTGAAACAAACACAATTTGTATGTTAATTATCAACTTTTTTGTTTCTTTAGATATGAGGTCGAGTCGCATGTCGCAAATTTTGTTAAATTTCTTTTTAATCAAAAACTACCATTACAAAAATAAAATGATTATATTACAAAGAAGTTTCATCGAGCAATATAAAAAAAAAAAAAAAAATTTGAAAATTATGACAAGTCAACTATATATAAAAAATCTGTTTTAGAATGACTTTGTTAAAAAAAATCTACAATATTTGTCATTTTTAAATTGTTTATAGTCTCATTTAAATAAAACTGCAAATAAAGCAAGAAATACATCCAATGAAGTATTTGCTGAGAATATTTTGTGACAGTGCATGATGTACCAAAGAGTCCGACACAGCATTAGTTATTTTGTATAAGTATGAGGTTAGTACCGACACCAAAACTTTTCATATTTTGATATTTCATTAAGATTCAATTAATTTTTTTCTTTTAACTATTTATATTATGATAAACATAACTATTTATGCTATTTTATATGAAAAAATCGTTTTCTCCACAATATTTAAAAAATTGTCTTGTAATTCGCAATTAACCAGGGAAGTTTGGATAAGAATAAAAATAACCGAGAACTTTTTGAAGTTTCGAATTTAAAAAAAAAACGCATTCACGACTGACCAAAACATTAACGAAAAAATTTCACAGTTGAAGAAACTTGAAGATAAAAAAACTACAAGTAAAATGAAATATATAAATAATAGAAACATGAAAAAATATTTAATATATTAAAAACTAAGACATGAGACATACACCACATGAGCAAAATTTAAAGGAGAATCATTCTACACTAGAATAAAAAACATGACCTGTTCTAAAATCGTGCTTAACTACAAAAAGCAGCAAAGCTACTGATGGCAAACCGTATAGAATCATGCAAAGAGATAATTTTTATAAAAGTTGCAATTTTTTTTTTTTTCTTTAGAAACATTATACCTTTTATTTATTTTTATATTCTTGTATAGAACTCACTGCAATATTTATACAGAATTTGCCACCAAAATTTATCTTAATTTTCATGAAGTACCAATTTCCATTTTAATAAAAATTATTAATTTATCAATATTACTATTGCTTTTATCTAAATATCACCTTCATATTAATGTCATAAGTGAAGATTTAATATAATAAAAATTATAAAACAAGGTTCTCTTATCAACTTCTAACCTATTTATACTATAAGTTTAAAAATATGCAAAAATTGCACACTTATTATTTATTTCCTAAAATTAACACTTTTTCCAACTTTAATGTATTGTTATAAAAAATTACAAACGTTGAAAATCAGTCTTTAGCAAAGACTTCTTATAAAGTTAATGGAACAGAATAAAACATACACTCTGTCCAGACAATACAAAAACGAAATACAAATATAAAATTAAAAAAAAATTTTTTTAACGAAACCGATTAAACACACAAATGCACTTCTATTTCAAGCCAGTTATAAAAGAGAGTATATTCATTTTTTCCCTGTTTCTTCGTATAACCCTAACAAAAATTATTGTTGATATACAAATAATTAATTTAGATTTTTTTCCAAAGAAAAAAAAACTTTTGGTATACATATACTCTCTATATAGGACATGTAAATTCGTGTAAAAATTGAAAACCACACCACAAACAGTGGAAAATGTGGAAATTTCATAATACAACTAAAAAAAAATGTGAAATACATTTTTTAAATAAATATTCCTAAATACGTACCTATATTTTTAAAGAGGAAAATAGAAAAGTTGAAATTAAACAATATATCAAGTGGTGTATAATTTAGTATATGAAAAGAGAAAAAAAATAGAATTCTCACATATTTACAACAACCCTTTTCTATTTTTACAAAAATGAGTTAAAAAAATATTATTTTTATTATTAAACTACCGAAGCATTATATATTTAAGCATACACTGAAAAAAATTTACTTATTTAAAATATAATTTTTTTTCAGTAAAAATGTTTATAAAAAATTAATAAATATATATACATATAAAATATATTTAAAAATATGTGTAAAAAATATTAAAATTCAAAAACACATATAGATGTAAAAAAACATATGTAATATGTAAAAAATTTGTGAATACAAATAAAATATGTACAAAAATGTTTAAGTATACCTCGTAAAATAATTTTTCAGAAATATTACTAAGGGTTTGTTTTAAATATGAACCTTCACCTGTTGAAACAATATATAATTTATTAAACGCCATTGTACGCACATAAGAAGATATATATGACAATATTGTGAATTTTTCAAATTTCCTTTTGAAAGATGATTTTAATTTGCTCATCATAAAATACAGCTCTATGTATGTCTGTCGCATGTCTCAAGACTTGTTTATAAATTTCACTTTTTAATTTCTGCAATGCATCTTCAAAACACTGTTTATTGGTCAATCGTCTTTATGTTTATAATATTTTGAAAATCTCATAAAAATTAAAAGTCTATTTCAATGATTGAATGATTTTTAATGGATAATGAAAAAAAAAGAAATAGAATTTTTTTTAATTAAAAGGATATTTAAATTCTTTAAATACAATTAAACAGGTATTTAAAGAATTTAAACACAATTTAAAATTCTTACGTGAAATCAAAAAGGAGAAAAATTCAGAAGTTAAATTGAAAGGTAAATTCAAAAATCAGATTTTTAAATCAGCTTTAAAGAAAGCTCTAATTTTTCGTGACTTCTGAGAGAAAACGGAAAAAGAGAACATTAATGTAATCAGAAAATTTCGAATTATAAATAAATATACTAGAACCTGATAATGTAACTGAAACTTGGGTTTGGATTTTTTTAAAATGAATTTTGGATCAATGATAAATGGTGAAATGATTTCATATGGATGGACAATTTGACAGTGCTTGAAATTTGTTGCAGCATTTTTTTTTTTTTTTTTGCTTTTTTGTTTGTAATATTTACTTCTTTTCTGCGTAGTATGGTTGTTCCAATGTTGCTGCAGCTGTTGCTGTTGCAGATGTAGTTGTTGTGGCAGGCCCTGCATTTGTTGTATGTTACCACTGCCACCTCCCCCGTAGTTTGTATAAGCATGGTGCATCATTAGAGGCGCCATACCCACTACATATATCACAGTTTATGATTTAAGACCGTGCAAGAATTTTTTTTATATTTTTGTTTTTCTGAATACAACGCATCCAAGTCACAGAAACAGTTCTTTTAAACTAGCGCCTTCAGCTAAACACACGTGCTTTCTTGTCTTGTTTTGACAGGAACTGTCAAACCACGTGGAAATACACGTTTTTATCTCTAATTACAAGGTACAAAAAATATTTGTTTAAAATAAACTTGTCATAAAGCAACTAAAGAATGAAATATTAAAATTACTTTCTGTCAGATCGTTTCTGCAACTCAGCTACATTTCAGTTTTTTTTTTTTTTTAATTTATAATGTGAAAAGTGTGAACCTCTTGTTTTGACATAATAAGTATTTTTGTTTTCTTAACCCGATTGTGTAAAAAAAAAAAGAATTCTCTCAAAATAAACAAAATTTATTTCTAACTTGACTGTCAAACGATTAGTAAAAGAGCAGTTTTGGAAGAAAATATATAAAATAGAATACAGAGTGGTTAGTGCGTAGCACATGCGAGTAAGAATTTATTTTCATTGTTTTTTTTTCTTTTTATTTTTTTTACTCAATGTTGCTTAAAATGCTCATGCACACAACATGCACTACAACAAATCTAAAATAAAAAAACTAAGATATATAGAAAGAAAGTATATAGAAAATCTACTCTAAAATTGAGAGGTGTATGTCAAAAATATGTTCATGCAAACGATGCATAACTGACACATCAAAAAGTCATCAAAATAAAAAATAATACCAATATAATCAAATAAATGTGTCAAAATTATAGAGTGCATATGGCACTGATAAATATATTCGAGGGTACCTTTGAACAAAATACATCAATTTTTCACTTTTCAATAATAATTCATTCATTATTTCTGAAAATTTCTTCTATTTCACGTCAAAAAAATTTTATAGTAATCAATCAAATAAAAACAATTATTTATATTCTTGTAGATTTTCATTTTTGAGAGAAAAAAGAAAAAAAACCTTTTCCTGGATCTTCAAGTTATTCTCAAACGTTGCACGAGCCATAACACCAAATAAAATGTCTTCTTGGAACTTATATTGCTTTGAAAGAGATATCGAGACCAATTTGGTATCTCAAGTGTCAAAGAGTAAAAATTATTTCTACTGTCACAACAATCATTACAGGTATCACTTTGATCGAAAATTAATTTTTTTAAGGAAAAAAAAATTAAAATATTTCGGAGTAAATATTTTGAGAGAAATGTGAGGGACATGAACTTTGACAGAAGTATGTCGGTAACAGTTAAGAGGCTGTTTGACGTTTCAAAACTTTGGTAGCGGAGTTGATCTCGAAAAAGAGAGAAGGCTCCGGACTGTTTCTTTAGTGAATTAATGGACATTGAGGACCAGGAGAAGGTGGACAACTTTGCTCAAAGGTTTTAGCATCAAATAAATTGACTTGCGCCTTTTGCTGCCGGGTTTTATCGGGGCGGGAAATGGACGTGCACGCTACGTTTTTAGACGTGTGCTCGTTCTGTAGGTTAGTCGCGCATCTCTGGACTTGCAGAAGACGCGTGGCAAATAAAAAGGACATGCTCACCTGAAGAATCTGAGGGCCCTTGAAAAGGATCCGCGAGCTTGGTCCGCTTGTTCGGCGGGCCGTCCACTAGGTGGTCGGCCATGTCTCCGCGGGTTAGCTTTTCTCAGGGCTGTTTACTCTCCGTACTAACAGATCGGCAGAACACGCACGCACGCACACGCAGGCACGCACGCACGTATACACTGGGGTAACTCCACTAAAACAACACTACCTCGACGTCTACCTCAACGGGATGATGAAAATTCACTGCTTTTCTCGCATGGTCGCGGGCGTAATAATAACAGCAATGAGAGCCGCGGCGCATGGAGCGTCCCCGAACACGCTTTACAAGGCGGTCAACCATTGGGCATCGTCAGGGTATAACCCCTGGGGCAGATTTGCGCACAGTATTTTCAAACACGCACAACTTCACTTATTCGAAAACGACGAGATAAAACTCAAAAAACTTGTGTCGACACTTGGCTGGACATTAGTCGTCAAAACTCAAGTAGTGGCGGACTGGCTGCGCACACGGCGCTACCTCGCAGCGACGATATCGCTCTCGAGGCCCGCTGGCACCATCACCATCTTCCTTCCTCTGTCTTCTTCTCTCGCCTTGGCACTGCACGACGGGCGCGCGAAATCACCGCGAGATTGGGCAGCTTTCTCCGTACATTCGACAGAAACTGTACGCGACTTGATGAACTCGATCGAATTAATCGGGTCCAAGCCGGCCACCGCAGGCGATAAAGATTCGCGAGGGAAGCGAACACAAGAGTTCCGCACCGCACGAGTATCAGTTCAAGTAAAATGGCGACTGCTGTTGATGAGAAGTTTTTCTACGCTTGTCAGAAAATGTCGGACTGGTTCCTAAAGGCTGCCGGGCGCCTAGATCACATAGCCGATTGGCTGAGAGGTTCACGTGACCAAAACTCGAGACGCCATTGGCTATTGTGTTGCGAAGCTGCAAACGCCGTGGTTAAATTCACGCCGATGACCTGTCAGGAGCGTAGTTACAAATTAGGCCCCCAATTTCACAATTTTCATTTCTTTTAATTCTTTTAAATACTTTATTCATTTTTCATAATTTCCTCCACATTATTCATTTATAAATTAATCTCAAGTTTTCAAATAATATTTTCCTGATTAAATGTGAACTAATGAAAAATAATTTTTAAATTGTTGCCCACATTTTTAATAAAAATTTATACGCTTCTGCTTGTTCATTCGAAATTTGTGTTGCGATTCCGCCGCGAAATGTCATAACTTTTACACTGAAAACATTCACGTTGTCATGGTTCGTTGTAATAAAATAATCTGCCAAAACCTAAAACCGAAATATTTTGCCGGAATTTAAATAATGTCAGTCAAATACTTTGTGAAATTAACAGATAATACTAAATTTCAGTTAATAATCAATAAGTTTCAAGTGAAAAATGTGTCACTCAAAGCAGGACATCATAATGTCAACAATACCCTTTTTATAATTAATTTCTGTCACTTGTTGAGATAATCTTTTGTTTGAGATGTGATAAACGATGCATTGATCGATTAAACCTAAATATTGTAGGTGTTTAATTGAATTTGCGACATTGGGTAACAATGCTTTAATTCTAACCTCATTTCAAAACATACGATGACTTTGTTTTTGATTACATATATTATCAATATAAATTAAAATACAAAATCTGGTTAAATTATTTCTTTATATTGAAATACTAGGTAAGTTGAAGTACTATTGTAAGAAAATACAATATATATGTAAATTAATTTATTTAGAATAAAAGTAAAAATATAGGTTAAATTATATGCACAAGTATTTTCAACTGCATTTGCAAATTATGAAAGATTTTCTATTATTTTTTAATTACTATGCCGAGTTGCATTAACATAACAAAAGTAATATATTTACAGTTTATTTGTTTTGTGTCTATTTTTTTTTCAAGTAAAATGTTTTATAGAAATAACTATACACAAAAATATTATATTTAAATGACACTTACATTTAAAAACTATAATAAAAGTAAAAAAAACAAAAGAATTTGAAACAGACATTGTGTAACAAAGTCAACAATGTAACTCATGCATTGACAATAAAAGAATCTTTACTCTGTTCAAATGCTTATTGTATTTTTTTTCATAGGTATACGCGATGACAAAGATTCAATCAACTTGTGAGGAGAAAAAGATAAAAAGAAATAACTTTAGGTGACGATGAACATCCTTAACAACAGATAAATTTGTTAAAACATTAATAATTGAAATATTAGCGAGTTGAATAAGCGAAATATAAACAAGAGCGCTTTTTTTTATTGCAAGAGTCAAGGTGTGACGAGACAAAGAGCGTTTAATATACCTTTATGTATATATATACATATATATATATATATATATGTTGAGTACAATAACAGTCTTTCGAGAGCAAAACCGATATGAACAATAAGAATGTGATATGATGGGGTATATGTTTGTGTATGTATCGCTGTTGTGTAGTAAAATCGCACATTTAAGCGCAAGGTGAATAAAACAAAGAACCCCCTACCGATTACTAATCTCGGTTAAACTTGACTAGTAAAGAAAGCTACACCAGGCTCAAGTTACAAGTGTTACAAGCGCCACTTTTACTTTACTTTTTACAATATTAAAATAATTTATCCAGGTAAATAATTTAAATAAACAGATAAAAATTATTTATATACCTAAATAATTTTTAGATATTATTTACGTATATTTATACACTAAATTTTTAAATCAAATACTCGATTTCATGATTAATGCTAATTAGTTCATCAATAAATAAAGTAATTCGTTTTTCTTTTTATTTAGAGATGAAAATGATCCAGAACTTCCAGTATGTGGTGGAAAAAATATACGGCCACTTTAATCATATTAAAGTGAATAATTGAGGAAAGGTGATTTCACAATAATGAGAGGTTCTAGAAACAAATTGAACAATTGCGAAAATTAGTGTCTCAAGTTTGCATTAAATCTGGCAATGGAGGTGCAAATATAGAAATTTCTCCAAAAACTTTAAATTAATGGGAAATAATATTTAGAAAATAATTTAAAAAACGTCAATTAATCCGAATCAACCACTATATATAATGTACTTATACGTTTTTGCAATATATTTCTATTACCTAATTTAATTTATTTACATTTATGATTTTTTTTAGAATGCGAAAAATGATTCGGCGGTTCATAAACGATGATTCAACAATAAATGAGAGGCAATGGAAAAAAATTGGACAATCGCAAAAAAGGAGTGGTGTTTCAAGTCTGGATAAAATCTGGTGGTGGTGGTGGAGGTGCGAGAACGGCACGCGACACTTGCTGGCTATGAACCCTAGGTATATACATATATGCGTGTCTCAAGCGTGTATTGCTCTTCGTAAATGTATACATAATGAGAGGTGGGCGCGAGTAAAGCAAAGAAAATCTTGGGAGGATTGAATTGCGCCGTGGCAGCAGCCATCGTCCTCGGTGACAGCGGCTCTTTGTATGAGAAAGTCAGAAGGAATCGTGATACGTGTTGATAGAATCAAGAGAAGGGGGAGGTAAGAGCGCGGACACCTGCCGCGATTTAAAGGGCGATACTCATTTTCCAAATATATTTTATTTTAATGCCACACACTTGCACTTTGTTTTTTATATATTTTATTTTCTAGAAAATTATTTCAAATTTTTTTTTCAATTATGGAAAATTATTTTATGTAAATTTTTTTTAGAAAAAAATTGTTATTTCAATTTCAAGAAATTTCAAAATAATTTCGAATTCTAAAAAAATATTTATTTGATAAATCAATAATCAATTGATGTAGTTTTTGATTTTTCTTTCAATAAACTGAAAAATTTAAATTATAAAATTGTTTACAGGGTAGTTTTGGAAAATTTGAGGAGGACACTAATTTGTAAATGAAAAGAATGAAAGAAAAAGAAGATCAGGAATTTAAATTTCAATTGATTTGTTGTCACGGTTGTCAAAGTAATAAATGTTAAACTCTATTAGTTTAAGCACTAGGTCAGTGTCTGCACTTTCTCTCTTATAACGATAGTCAAGGTCTGTACAGGATAACCGGAAGACATGAAAATTACAAGGTCTCATCCTTAGAAACATATCCTTTTTTCTTACATTTCGAAACGTGATACAACTATTGAAAAAAGTAATCCTTCTAATTAACTACATTAAACAGAAAATCTTCAAAACTTGATTATTAACGATAATTAAGATCATTCAAAGTTTTATCTAAATATTTTATTTGCTTTATTCTTATTATAAATTTTTCTTAATTAATATGAATTCATTTAATTATTTTATTTTATTCTATCAATGTCAATAACAAGGAACTTGTGAATTCAATGTTAATTTAAAATGCACGTTAAATAATAATTTAACTGATCGTGTTAAATGTATATGTGAATATCTCACGTAAATACATTTGAAATTTATGTTTGTGTGACAGTGCGCCGGCGTATTAAGGCCGTTTTACAGTTATGTAAGGTCTTGAAACAATAAACTTTCTGGTGCCCAAGAATAAAGCAAGTCTTGTAATTTCTTCAGGATTGAATCCTGTGCTTTTAGAGAAACACTTAATAAAGGGGTAATAGAGTCATTGAACTCTTAATAAGTCACACTTTCCATCATTAAATTGAAGAAAAAAGAAACTAAACAAACTAAAATTTCTGGAAATAATAAAATATTTCATTTTAGAAAAAGTGCTCTAAAATTTTTTTTTTTGCTCTCCAGTTAAGTATTCGTTAAGGTTTCAACTTCACTCCAAGAAATATACATTCATAGCAAAACAGGAGCAGAATTTAGTAATAAGAAAATTCTTTTTGAAAGGAAACAGCAGTTTAATCAACAAAAATTAAAATATCCTTTTGGTATGATATTATAACAAGAGAACTCGCTACTTTCCCCAACTAAATATATACTATATATATATATATAAGTAAAACACAACTTCCCCCTCGAATATCAAGTACAGTAGTAAAATCATTAAATCAAATACATTGCATATTTTACGTTGAAATTTACAAAATAAATCGTTTACTTAGTGATATGTAAAATAACTTAATTATTAACGCATTATTCTTCGATGAAGTACTGCAAAAAAGTGGAAGTACGCAATGGAAAGTGAAACTATTTTTATAAATGCAAATGATATGAATCTTTAAATTCAAATTAAAAAATGATTCAAATAGAATTTTTTTTTAATTAAAAATCTAAAGTATTACAAATTCTTTGATTTTTTATTATTTTTTCTTTTGACTGAAGATCATGATCTTTTTCTTTTTTGCTCTTTCATATTGCTTAGCTTTTCACAATTTTCCAAGCAGCGAAAATTTATCATAAAAAAGCTATTTCATTACAAAAAAATATTTAAACAGCTTTATACGTTTAGACGCGTCTCTGTGGAAAAATATAATAAACAAGCAAATCTATATTAGCTTCTAGATAAAACTTAAGCCGCTGGAATCGTCAGTCTTGTTCTTTTTTTATATAATTATATATATATATTTAATAGAAAAGTTTTTAAAAATTGTCATTCAGACAAAAAATTTTGTTTCTTTTTCTTTTGTATCATATAATACAAATCTATATATATATATTTGTATTGTACAAATATGGTGTTTATAAATATTTAAAATAAAAAATCTTTTAAAGTATACTCTTTTTAGTAGTATAGAGTCAAATTTGTCGTTTTCAAATAATTTT
Source organism: Leptopilina clavipes (assembly GCA_001855655.1). NCBI lineage: Eukaryota > Metazoa > Arthropoda > Insecta > Hymenoptera > Figitidae > Leptopilina > Leptopilina clavipes. The sequence goes on from JUFY01015153.1 coordinate 63,318, forward strand.
TTAAAAATTTATTACTGTAATTTAATATTAATAAATGTTTATATGAAAACATTACTTATATCCGGGTAAAATCAACAACTGAAAAGTAATCAATGATATAAAAAAAAAATAATTGGAACAAAGCTTAAAAAAAACATTAAAAGTTGCTCTTTAAGCAACATCTTAAACTATTGATATTTTTTACAGTTTCATCGCTTTATTTTGAAATATTATTAGATTTATTAAGTTAAATCTTATGATTAGTAAAAAAATTAATGCGATCATTCTCGTATTATAAAAATGCTCCATCGACTATCGTGAACTAATGATGGATATGAATGCACTGCGTGTAAGAGGTGAATGTGATTTTAGTAATTTAGCGAGATCATAAGCGAAAATATTGCCTTTCGATTGATTAAGTAATATATAAGAATAAAATTGAAATCTTTCTCAATATATACAGGAGTACAAGAAATTTTTTCTATTCCGTAATATTATTTAAGCTTCAAAATTAATACCAATCACAATTTAATAACAAATATAACACGAAACTTTTTAAATTTGAGAAAAGTTACTATAAAAATTTTCTTCCGTTCTAACATTAAATATAATTTATTTAAATTATATTCATAATAAATGAATTTAATTATATATGTATATCGAAATTAAAATTTCAAATAAATTTTTTAAATATTAAAATGTAACAAAAAAATGTGTAAAAAGAACATTTTAAATTTTATCATTCACTAATTTTCAGAGTTTTTAAACTTTTAAATTTGCTCCCGAGTTTTTAAACTTATAATTTATCTGATTTTAAAAGTAAAAATACAATTTTATGGAAAATTTTTTGTACACTTGTAAAAACACTTCAACTGTCATAGATTCACTGTAATAATTATAAAATGGACACTTGACCTTTTTTCTTTCTTTTCCTTTTCCTTTTCCTCTTCTTCTTCTTCTTCTTCTTTAAAAACTGCAACAACAGTCTCAAATATTTATAGATATCTGACTTTCAACAAATGCAGTTTCATTGCAATCAAATGACCTGACAAAGTAGTAAAACATCCAGCTGAACCTTCACAAAATGTATTCTTTAGGCAATAATTCTGAAAAAAAATTTAACAATGTGTGCGTGGTGTTTTCTTCATGGTATTTCACTTTGAACGCCACTTCGAGCGGTCAATCATCTTTTGCCTTTGGTGTTTCTTCGTTCTTGGTTTCTTGCGCCTCCTGTTGACTTCCTTCTTCCTCCTCGTCGGAATAATTTGTTGGAGCTTCTCCAGGCTTCAACAATTTTCCCACGTAGTGGTATTTTTCTAAAGAAAAACCCATGTTTTCATTATTTAATTAATATAATTTAATATTAATCAATAAAATATTAAAAAACAAATGAAACTAAAAAAAAGGTAATCATCGTAAGTTTTAAAAACGTTTTCCATTTTTTAAAATGAAATCATTCTTATTTAAAGTTGCAATTCATTGCTTCGATATTTTCAATGTAAAATGTAAAGTAATACTTGACAATACTAAAACTGTTTAGTTTGTTAGACCTTGATCATTGACCTGGCGTTTTATACAATTCACAATATGAAATCAAAGTACGATGAATTTGATTTTTTTTTCTAAATTCAATATTCTATCATCCTGATAGAAGGGTCTCATTGAGATTGTATAGTTACCCTTAAATTGTTCTTCCCACTCCCTGACTGAATTCATTTCTGCAGTATTTAAATCACTTAAATCATCATATTCATCTTTTCCTTCAGATACTGAAAACGTGGCTAAACCTCGACTGGCGTCTCTGCCTCCAAAGGCTGCGTATGGTCCACCTATAAATTAAAATTCTATGTATTACTGTCCGTATTAAATAAAGAGTTTAATTATTGTTCTACAATCAAATTGTAATTACAAAATGTAACTGATAATTTTAATTTAATATAATATATTTTACTATTACATTATAATGTTATCAACTACACCATTTTTCATTATCAACTTAACATAAAAAACGACTGATAAGATTCTTTACAGAAACAGTTTTCGTAATAAGTTGATGTAAAGAAAACGTGTAACAAAAATTAATCTACGGTTAAGTATAATACAAACAATCTTTGCTCCATTTATCAAAGTATACTTGAATTTACAACTTTTCATTATTTATGCTTCGTTTTATAACTGATCTAAAAACGAAGCAGCAGTGATTATAATTGCTTCGTCATATTAACAGGAATCATTGTATTTTTAGAATGAAACGCATTACATAAATTGAATTAAAAAAACAATTCGTAATGAGTTTCCATGAGATCCTTTTGAATTTCAGTTTTGTGGAATCTGTTTTTTCCCATTTTTAAAAATATGACCTCTAAAATATTTAAAGGATAATAAAGATGTTATTAAAATTTTCATTGGAATAAATACTGAAAAAAAATGAAGCGAGCAATTAACAATACGGCGTAAATAATAATATGGGTGTGTAGGAAAAAAAAAGATAGAAGATGACGATGCGAAATGTAAGGTTGGTCTCGATCAGAATATACATTACCAGGGCCGTAAAATTTTGATCCTCTTGTAACATCGTAGACATTTCCATTGACGGCAACCAGGATACGACCTTCAGGACCTGTTCCATCGTAGGGTTTTAATTCCTCAACCGTAAAATCACGCGTTAATTTTGGTAATTCTTTCATTTCGACAACCGGCTCATCTGATTTCGTTCTACTTTTAATTATTTTGTACACGAGAAAGGCAATTAATGCCACCAAGGCAAGATTCACGGGACTTCGAACTATTTCCGAAATGAAACTCGATAGAAATGGTTGTGCTGCATCCTGGTTATCAGTGATCGGCGGTGATGAACCCGGTGGAACACCTTTATCAGCCATTTTGTACACAAATTGTTTTCTTTTTTTTTTCTTATAAATTCCTGAAGCAAATTAATAGCGCATTCCAAAATGATATAGCAAGAATTTATTTCAATTTTTTTCACTTTATGTTATAGAAAAGAATAAATATACCTTTTGATAAAAATGTAATTTGGAAGCTGGCAGATGTAAACGATCAAACAGCCACGCACCAACTCAAAAGCTCAAAACCAAAAAGAGAGCTCAACCACTAATTGCAAATTGACTACACCGGCGCATAGGTATACATCTTAACATAACGTCGAACTGAATGCTTTTGAGACACAATTGTGTGAGTGCAAGTAAGTGTCATGTGACGTGAAACTTCAAGTTAGGTTATTCTCACTGCGAGTTTCTTGCTCACTTCAGAAAATAAATAAAACTTAGAAACCAATAAGTACTTTAGATAAGGATAAAAAAGTTTCACATCAGCAATAAAGAACCCTGAAACAAAAAAAAAAAAAAAAAAATATAAATGCAATATAACTAAAATCGACAAAAATAATATAAATCTAGAATGTAAACAGAAGCATATATTATATAAATAAAAAAAACTTTGTTATTTATTATACTGTAGAAAATATTTGCGGAATTAATTAAAACAATTTTAAATATAAAACAATTGTTTTTTTAAAACAAAATTACAAGTCTTACCATCTAATAATATTTTCCATATTTTATACAAATTTCTACGTCTTTCTAAGACAGAAAAATTAGGTACATTAAAAATTTGATTACAATGCAATTATACTTTAAAAAATATTCTCTTTTTTTTTAATAAATTTTATAAAAAATTACTTTGAAGCCAGCTTCACTAAACTGCGAGCATTCAATACTCAAATATATTCAATAACTATAGGTAAAATTAAAAAACAATATATACCTAAATGTTAATCTTTTTTTTTTCAATTAAAGCTAATTAACTTTGTATCGATGTATTGTCATCATCTAGAGTTTCTTGATTAAAATTTCTGTAAGCTGAAAGAATGAAATAGAATTTTAATAATAATTCACATAATTACGATAGAAAATAAATGGAATTCCTACCAGAATATTGTTGAAACGGTTTGATGAAAAGCAATATAAATAGGGCAAAAAGAGCCGATCCTCCACACACGAAAGCAAGAATATTACAGTAATATTCTGGACTTTGTCCCTTAGGTTTCCTGTGATATTTGATAAATGCAATTTTAGAATTAATGATATGTGAAGAAAAAAATGTTTCCCCACATGGTTTTGCAATACTTACATGAATTGTATAACAATAACAAATAAGCCATTGCTCAATTTGTCTGTAAAGCTCATAAGACCGTAAATAAATGCACCACCTTCTGATTTTTCTCCAATATAATCTGCAGTTATACCAAGACTTGTGACAAGCATAAAGGATCCCGCACTTCCTAAAAAGATAAAATATATATAAACATTTTTTTAACTAATTCATTAAATTAAAAAAATAATTAAAGCGAAACATTTTTTTCTCACCTAACAAAAGAGAGACCGGATAAATTCCATATGAGACAAAGAAATTTCCATGTCCAAATTTAATTGCCGTACAGGAAATTAGAGCGAGGACAACGCCAATCGTGTAAGCAATTTTTCTACCAAATTTACTATTTAAGCACTTGACAATCAATGAGGCTTTAAAGCTACTCATGTACATAATTAATGGAATTATAGCTAAAGACGTCGCAGCCATTTGCAGTGTCTCATGTAAATACAATGGCACATAAATTTGTGTTAAATTTAGAAACAATCGCGTTGACATGTATAAACCAGCAACTTTATACATTTGTAAATCCTTAAAAAGATCCGAAATAGGACGAGTTCTTTGTTGTGAGGCACCTGAAATATTTCATTCATTATTAATCACCGCTCAAAAATAATTAACACGAAAAGATAATTTTTTTCATTCAGTAACCTGTAACTGCTCCAGAAGTTTCTTCCTTAACAATAATGTGAAATATCACAGAGGCAATAATACCAACGATCATTCCAATAATTACAATCTTTTGAAAATTAAACGCATCATTTGGTCCAATTTGATTAGTAGCTGAATCTTCACTAGTTACGTGCAACACTGCCCAAAATATGCAATAAACAAGAACATTTGCAAAAACAGTGAAACTGTATCTATTGACATAAAAAAAATTATGTATAAACATTTAATCAAAATCTATAAAATAATTAATTAATTAGTCAATTTTAATTAGTCAATATTTACCTTATAGCTGTGAGTTCTGTTCTTTCATGTTCTGTTGGTGTCAAATCGGGAATTAAAGATAAATGAGAAATTTGTACAGAAGCCCATCCAAATTGGAAAATTACTACAAATGCCGCGTAGTAAATTAATTGTGACCATTCATGAGCATTTTTACATCCAATGCAAGGGGAAAATATAAACGGAAATGCAAAAATCACGCAAATTGTCCCTGTAAAATATTAAATCAACTAATTATTCACACAATTAAACAAAACCAGACAATAGTAACTAGTAACGAAAAATCTCGAAAACAATTTTTTTTTAAATTACTAATTAATTACTAAATGTCAATACATACCTAACAAGTGCCATGTTTTCCTTTTTCCATAACGACATAACCAGAAATTAGCAGAATTATCAGAATGATAACCGACAAAGGGTGTTGCTAAAGCATCCGCAACCTGTCCAATTAATAGAATAACTCCAGCCATAAAAGGACTGAATCCTAAAACTAGATGAAAAAATACTAACAGGTAGGTAAACCACATAGAGGCACAAATATCGTTGAGGACATGACCTATGCCATATCCTAATTTAACTGTTAGTGGAAGTCTTCTGATTACTTCCGTATAATCTCTTGTCACAGTTTCTTGATCAGGCTCCATTATAATTATTTTTTCTTTCTATAATACTGATGCAAGTGCGTATAAAATTCCTTCGTGTTTGTGCTGTAAAAGAAAAACAGTTACTATTTATTTTACTAAATATTTTATTGTATATTAAATATTATAATTATAAATAAAATTGCAAATAAAATACATATTATAAATTATAACCTCCTTTTTCACGACAGGAAGAAAAGGTGATTTGAGCTCTTTACGCTTTTCTCAATGCGAATAAATTATTCTTTCGAATTCTTTAAGATATTAGTTCACAGTATTAATAAAGTATTAATGTTGACACAATTGGGAAGAGGAATAGTTGTTTCAAGATAATATTATCCTCCTCTTTTCATATCAGCACGCGGATATTAGTCATTATAACGTTGGTCTATTGAACTCCGATAATTGCAATTGTAAAAATCAGTAATAAAATAATACTTTTCAATAACTCAATATTACATTTCACTTCTTTGTAATGAACAAGATGGAATCTAATAAAAATCAACTAATGTCTGACGATTTCTAAAAACGTAAACAAAACTATAGCAGTAGGAAAACATTTGTCCCACTTTTTAAATTTAGAAGATTGATTTTTTATTCTAATTATTCAACATCTAATTAAAAACAAAAACCATATGTTAAGACAAAAACTAAATATTGTTATGGAAAATTACTTTAATTGTTACCAGAACATATAATTATCATCAAAATTAAATACATATGTCATAATGTTATTAAAACTTTTTTTTAAGTGTTAGAACTTGATCTTTTTTCTTACAACAAAGAAATTTTCCAAATTCTTCATTTCTCGCTACTTATTCCTTTTTTTTACAGAACCAAATAGTCAAAAATAACGAAAAATACATACCAATAAAGTTAGGTTATGCTTTCATTTTTACAATGTTTTCTACACAAGATTTCTTTAATACTTTAATTCCTTTTCTCTTTATATTACTTAACTTAATTATAAAACATTTCTCACTGTCCAGTTTAAAAAATCCACTATATTGTCTTTAAATTGAAAGAGAACGCATCTGTCATAATGTGTTGTTTGTTAAATAAGTTTTGAAAACATGCTATCAAAAAAGTACTCTACTTTATCGATAAATGACGACATCTATCATCAATTGCATTAAATTCTAGGCGAATAACAGCGGATGTCAGTTGAGTTACCGATTAAGCGATCATTTCGTGTTGATGATTGGAGTTTAGTGTTTCTGAATCATACAATCTGATACAATCATGGTTGACCGACTTGGTTAGTTGGGCAATTTTTAATTCTATCTATTGTTCATAATTATTTTTCCTTTTTTCAAAATCCAAAGAGTCTGTGAAAGTACGTCAAAAAACGCAAACAATTGTTTATTTGCATGTGTTCCAAATTTCTACTCCAAATGTGTTTATTTTCAATGGTTTGTCAAGTGCAATGTTATGTGCTACTTCTAGTGTTTTTGACAAGCGCTAACCCATTTAAAATTGTTAATGTTAAATGTTTACTGGAGCAAATTGACGTATTAATTGACTCAGGATTCAAGAAAAATGCAATAATCATCAGGTCAAAGATTCTTCTTTTAAAAAAGCAAATATTTCATTTGTTTCAGTAAACAGTGAAGCTAATTCCAGGCGGATTACGATGGTGGAAAACTGCTTTGGCAGTTCGGGTCAAGTATGTTACAGGAATTTATTATTAATTGTTGTAATTTCAAGGTCAATAATACAATTTTTATAATAAAGGGCTCAGTCGATTTTAAAAGTCAAGGGGAAAAGCAGACAATGCTCACTTTCTAATTCTCTTGACAATTTAATGATATCCCATATATTATACGTCCTGTATTTAAAAATTTTTATTTTCTGTTTTTCAATTAATTTTCTAAAATATTAACAATAGACTGATCCTAGATAAAGCATTTTCCGTCTGATAGAAAAAACTTTTTTTTTAAAATGTCTTATTGTTTTTTACAATGACGTTTCTTAGAATTGTCATAATGACAACTTTCATTTTTACAACTCCAGTGGTAGAATCCTTATGAAAAAGCCAATAACAATGAAAATAAATATTTTACATAATAAAGTTATTTTAGATTTCTTCAAATCAGAGAATTTGGGTAAAAACTTATTTTTAGAAGAAGTTCTATTTGTTACGTAAATCGGAAAATCTTGATAAAGATTTAAAAATTTTCATGCATTCTCTATAAATAAAAATTCATTAATTTCTAATTATTTGGTTAATTAGTTTAAAAATTTCCTAATCATTGAAAAAATCATACATTGTACTTTTTTTCAAGAACGTCATTTTAAAATGATATTTATAAACCACAATAATAAAGGCATTTACATTTTTCACGCCCTTCATATGAGTTGCAGATAAAAGTCATAACAATAAAAATTTTATCAAACTCTTCTTCCTCTTTACGATTATGCCAAATTCACAATATAGATATGAAAGTATTTTAAAAAGCACTGTATTTCTTTTTAGCCACTTGCCGTGTCTGGACGAGTTTTGGTTGGGGAAGGAGTCCTAACAAAGATGTGCCGAAAAAAGCCAAAACCAAGACAGTTTTTTCTATTCAACGATATTTTGGTCTATGGAAATATAGTAATTAATAAGAAGAAGGTAAACTCTCTTTTTCTCTTAGAAAATTATAAGATTTAAAAAATTTAAAATTAACGAGAGTTTATTTTTCTATTTACAGTACAATAAACAACGTATTATACCTTTGGAACAAGTGAAACTTGAATCATTGGTTGATGATGGACGTAAGTTAAATTTTTTCACTAATTTCATAAAAACACGATTTCCGATATTTTTAGTTTAAAAGAAAATTTAAATGTTTGTATTACAGAATATCGCAACGGATGGGTTATAAAAACTGTAACAAAATCATTTGCCGTTTATGCGGCAACAGCAACAGAAAAACAAGAATGGATGGCGCATATAACAAAATGCATCGAAGATCTTCTAAGAAAAAGTAAGAATTAATTTAATAAAACGTACTCAACAATAAAATTCCAGTAATAATAATAATTTAAAATTATTTAATCATGAAATTCTAGGTGGTAAAAAACCTGTTGAAAATCACGCTGCAGTTTGGGTACCTGACAATGAAGCTACAATTTGCATGCATTGCAATAAATCACAATTTACTGTTCTAAATCGAAGGGTAATTTTCATTTTTATATGAAATTTAAAAAAATTGTTAATTAGTTTAAAAAGAAAATGTTTCCTATAACTTTATGTTTTTCAATTTTTTCAATTAGTGAAAAAATATAATTTTTTAAATAATAAATTGTACTTGAAAATATTTTTAGCATCACTGCAGACAATGTGGAACTGTAGTTTGTGGACCTTGCAGTAACAAGAGATTAATAATACCAGGACAAGGAACTAGAAAGGCAGTTAGGGTGTGTCTACAATGTTACGATGCAGTTAGCAAAGTGCAAAATGCATCGACACTCATGAGCAACGACAGTTTCAGTAATAAAGATCAACAACGTAATTCCGCGGATAGTTCTGGGGGCGATAGTTCCGGAGATGATGATGATGCCAATAAAGAAGAAAAACACGATGAGGTAAACACGCGAAATTCAATTTAAAAACAAAAAAAAGCATTCGACTTATAACCCATTATTAAATATAATATATGTATTTTTTTATTTTTCAGCCTAAATTCTATTCCACACTTGCCCGATGAACTTCAAGAGTCGCAGTTCTATGAATTAAGAAAGATATAAATATTTTTCTATACAAATTGCAAAAAGGCCAATTATGAAGATCAAAGATCTTGTGGGAAAAAGACTAATAATGTGAGAAATATCTTTGAGAGATTTTTCTTTAAAATTAATTAATCGTTACATTAAATCACATTATTATTTTTTTAAAACATTTTCCTTTTATTTTTTTTATTTTTAAACTATTTTTCTAAAAACTTGGTCAATATATTTTAGAGTTTGCTATTTAATCGACGCACAAATTAATTCTAAATATTTATAAAGACGCATATCGTCAAATTTGAAAATTATATTTAAAATGAAAATAATGTTTGAGATTTTAATTTAATTTATTAAGATTCTTCGTTTTAAAACCGAAATTATTCCTAAAAGAATCATTAAAATTTATTTTTTGCACTTTGCTCAAAACATCGCATTTACAGATTATAACAATCAAAAGGCCGATAATTTTATAAATTTATCGGTGTAAATTAAATTTCAACATGATCTGCAATCATAAAGAATCTCAAACGTAATTTCCCATCTTGGAAATAAATAATATAATAATTAAATTAAAGAGACAAATTTTAATTCAAACGTAAAATTGTAAAAAAAAACTGTAAACGTATGAAGAAGTTTCATAATTTTGTAGACCAGAAATGATTAATCCTGTAATATTTTAAAATACAAATTCAAGAATAACATGGCAAATTATTTTAATATATATTTTTATTCACAATTTTTTAGAATTTCTTTTTTATTGTACTCATATTTAACAAGCGTTTACAAAAAGTGGATTTTACTTGTAAAAAAAATATATAATTTGATTGATTAATCATTTTTGGTATTAGAGAATAATTATAATAATATAATAATAATTATTAAAATTTTAAACAGCCAAACTGCTTAAAATAGTTTATTTTACAGAAACAACTAAAGCGTAGAAAAATATTGCGCTCTTCGTCTAAGTTTTTAGGAACCACCACTTTGTGCCTTTTTGATCAAATTATTTCAATTAACCCTTTGTATTTAGGAAAAAATGTAATTTAAGATTTTTCATACTGAGCCCCGGGCGTCAAGATGCAGACGTTTAAAAGAAAAAAAAATGTTATAAAGAAACATTTGAGTGTATAATGATTCAATATTATTATCAAGCTCGCCAAGATAAGTTTTAACGCAATCAGTATTTGACTGTTGCTATTTCTTGACTTTTTTGATACTTCTATATATATACGAATTCAATCTCAATGCTTTTTCTAAATCAATTTTCTGTATTTTTATATATAAATATGTAAGCTTCGAATGCTTTTGTAAGTAAACCGAAAAATGTCAAGTAGATTAATTCACATATTAAACAAAAAAAAAGAAATAAAGAAGACGAAGAAGAAGAAATAGAATAATCATGCAGGATTGCATCTTGATTCCATTGAGTGATTTCTAACGAAACTTGTATAAATATCACTTTTAAGTTAACTTAAAGTTAATTAAAATCTTAAAGTATTTAAATTCTGGTTAAACTCTAAAAGAATGTGTTTATCGTTTCAGTGTTCGTTTATATATTAAAAAAGAAACATTCTACAAAAAAAAATTTTCGAGAATCGTAAACTCTCAAAATGTCCAATTTTCCGAGTTTAATCAGACTTTGAATTTCTTTGATAATATAATATAACAAACGATTACTATATATAAATATATATATTTTAACTAGACTGGAATATTATCATTTTTCATTGACACAAACAAGTCGATAAAAATGTTTTCATTCAAATTTGATAATCATTGAATTATCTGATTAATATTCTTGTCTTATGCCAATTTTTTTTTAATCCTTTAAAATGAAAAAAATGTTACCAGCTGCAAAGCAGCAGCTGTTTCGTGCACTATTAACATTAGTTGTTAATTGTACACGAATAAACCTGTATCACTATGATATAATAAATAATTTATCTCTGGATTACTGGTTTATTCTTGTTACGTTGAATATATTTTTTTCGATTCAAATTCTAATCATATATACAGAATTTTATGAAAATATTACAAATATCAGTCTAGTTCGTTTAAAAAGAAAAAAAAAACACGCAACTTCCATTTGGCCGAATGAAAGTTGTAAATTTTTTAAGAATATTTACAAGATTTGTGACTTAATAGTCATTGTTAAAAAAAATTTATTTATAACTGTAGTTGATGGTCTTACCATATTTTTTCGGAATTTATTTTTTTCAGGATTCCTCATTTGCGTCGAGAACAGATTTTAATTGGACAGTGGTATCCGATTTTTGCACTAATTTTCTATAACGTTCAACTAAATCGGTGATAGAACGTCTTCTACTTTTTTGTGTGTCATTTTTCACTGGTGATGTAATTGGACTACACGGTTTGTGAGAAGTTACATCTAATTCCGAATTTACTTTAATTGGACTACACGGTTTTTGAGCAATTGTTTCCCTTTCCGATTGTATAGTAATTTCGGGAATATCAAAAAATTTATTTGCCCTCTTAGGCGTGCTTTTCTTTTCTATCATTGTAAGATCAATTGTCAATTCTGCACTGCTGACTTCGCCAATAATATTCATGGCGGTGGAATTTGCTTTTGAATTAGAAGGAATTGACAATAGACTACAATTCGCAGCTGAAAGAAATTATTCAATTAATTAGATTGTAATTTATAATATATTAGGTTCGTTAATTAGAAGAATATTCAATATTTAAATTACAATATTAATGTAAAATACAAACTTTTATTGGCAGATTGAGTCAGACGATTAGAGAATAGTCGAGAATATTTTCCCACAGGTTTAGAGCTGGTCCAAATTGTTTTAGGTTGAATGAAACGTCTACAAGGCGATCTTTCAACATCGGACGAAATCGTATCGTCAAAATTAATTCTTGTAATGATTAAATTCTGTCTGGATTTCGACGCATTCATCATTGAACCTTCCTTATTTTTATTGTATCTCAAAAATAATTGTTTATGAACACCTGCAAGAATGGAATTTTTTTTAAATTTATCACAATAAATAAAAACAAAAGAAAATAATAAAAAAAAACATTACCTTCGACGGGAGTGAGTTTTAATCTATTGTGAACTTCATGCCTTTCATTATTGGAATTAAATTGAATTGGCGGTGATGGCATGAACATAACATTTTTCAATTTAGAATACTCAATTAATGATTCATTATCAATGTCGTGAAATTCAGCAGAAAGTTCAGGCTTCTGCTGTGTGCATGAAGAAAATTCTACTACTTTTGCGTGCAGTTCACAAAAATAATCTTTCATTATTTTCAAATCTGAATTACTTGCTTTTAATTGTGAGAAGCAATTGTGAAAATCGAGAAAACCATTATTTTTAATGTGTGAACCAAAATATTCAATGATTGAGTTAAATAGAAGAAAATAATTATTTAAATTTAAATTTCCATTTGTATAAACATTCTGCGAAAGAAACTGAAAAATAATTTTAATCATGAAAATTTAGAAGATTTACAAATATAATATAAAAAAAATAATCACTACTAACTTGGATTTTAGCCAATGGTAATTCTGAAATTGTATTTACATTGACCTTCGGAAGAAAATTTGTATTAAGTATTGTTGTGTCACTGATGATATTTGATGCCATGGTGAATACAATTTTACTGACTTCTTCAATTTTTTTTAGTTCTTGTATCTTTTTTTTACAGTAGTCTAATACTTGTTTCAAATCATCCTTCCACACTGAAAACAAAAAAATATTCAATTACTATTTATTAAAATGGAAAAAAATAATAAAAAGTTTATGTGCAATTCGCACTTTTAATAATTTCGTCATCATCAAAGTCCAACAATTTTTTCTGGAAAGACGGATGAACAGGTGCTTTAGTTGCTATTGATGATACAATTTGCAGCTGTTCAAAAATATCTTTTTGTGTTTTTTTTATTTGTACATTCATTTCTCTGGATAACAGAAAAAATATATTTTTAATTAGTTTTAACATTCCATCATAATAATCATTAGCTAAATAAGTAAAAAATTATTTTAAAAAATGAAAAGTATCTTTTTTTAATTTATGATACATTACTCTGAATATTCTCGGGCTTTCACTTCTTCTTTTAATAAATTCATATGACTGTGCATATTACTGTTATTTATATCGTGTATAATATTGTTGATTAAATTTTCAGTTAATTCTTCAGCAGCTCCTTTTTTTGGAGTAAACAAAACTTCGTGATCGCCTAAAAACATTAAATTATTAACAAATCTTGTAATAAAATATTTCCTTGAAAATAATAATTGAATAAAATTACTTTGTCTTTTTATATATTGTTTCAATGCCACTTGAGACAATTTCCACATAACTTTTGTAAATTTTGTTCCTCCTGGACTAAGTAAAAGGGAAGGAAGAATAGATGGAAAGCAAATATCTGGATTGTCGTTTGCTATCAAAATTAAGAATTCTTTAACATCATTTCGATATTTTGCTTCGGATTTTTTACAGACAACAGGCCATTCTATCATCTTCTTAATACTGTCAGGATCGTATATTGACAAAAGGTAGTGTGAAACATGTATAAATCCTGCTGTGTTTGGCTTCTCAAACATTCCCTAAAAATCATATTTTAGATTACTACAATTGTAAGTTTGACGATAACAATAATTCATATTATTAACAACATAATTTTTAGCAATTCTAATACAAAAAACATAGTTTTTCATTAAAAATTTACAGCATTCTTTAAATCGAATAGAAAATGTCAGTTTGCCAAACGTTAAATCTAACCTAAAATATACTAAAGACCAAAACATTCAAAATAAATAGTACTTAGAAATTACTAACTAAGGCAATGTAATTAAAGTACTTAACATAAAGATAATTACATAAAATATAATAAACTAATAAGTAATAAACATTATTTAACAATAATACAAACATCTCGGTAATGCTTTTTGAAGTCATAACTGGGTGGAACGGCTTGTATAAGGAGAGACACATTTTTATGGAAAGATGCACTTATTGACATGATTGCACTTAATAAAATGTTCACTCATTAATGAAAAATAAAATTAATTAAAAAATAAGGAAAATTGTTTTTCCGGTAAAAGTTTCGAAACTGTTGTTAACTGTTGTGTCAGTAACACCAACTAAAGAATAAAATACAAATAAAAGTTACTACGATCTAGAGACATTTTGCAAAGAAAATTTCTAGCTAATAACCAATCAGATTAAAGATAGAAATAAACAGAGCTGTCATCTATTGAATTCTAACCTCAACTGACAGAAATCATGGACAACAGAATCAAAACACAACAGAAATATAGGTTATGTTTAATTGTTTACATTTATTTATTTCTTGTCACGTTATGTAATTACTAATTAGTGTAAATAAAAATGTGGAAGTGTGTTAAAATTCTTAACAAAAAATATGCTCTTTCGTCAAAAAGAGAGAATGACGTTTATAAAGTTTTTTTTACGGATTTTATCACTCTCTGGTTTGAGGAATTGACAATGGAAACAATTGTACAGAGATGCAAGGTATTTTTTATTTTATTTTTTAAATTTAATGATATCTATAATATAGTATCATAATTTTATTTCCTAAAATCAAATAGACATTATATCCATTTTGCAGGTGCTAAATCCTCTTCTAAAAATTGAGGCTCTAAATATTAAAAAAACAATAGAAGAAATCTTGTCTGAAATTCCAGAAATTCTGGAGTCTACTGTGGAAGAGTCAAATAATTATAAAATAACTTTATATAATAATATTAAAGGTGGAAAATTAAAATTTGAATTAAATTTGAACCGAGGAAGTAATGAGGATTTTTACAACAGAATTACAAAATCAATTTCATCAGTATCAATAGATTTGATTGAGAAGCTTTGTGAGCTTTCAAGAGTTATTAAACGCAAAGACGAGGAAATTGCTGAATATAAATCACAGGGAGCAAAACTCATACGAAGTGAGTAAATAGTAAAATCTGACAAAATTTGGACATAAGATCTCCGAAATAATAAGGAAACCATTTTTTAAGCAAATATTAAGTAACTGAAGTTTGCATTTTTTTTTTTTTTAGAAAACATTGCAACCGAACCATTTAATGAAGACTATTTAAATATAAAACGGATAAGAACAGAAAATAATGATGAATGTACT
This sequence comes from Leptopilina clavipes, assembly GCA_001855655.1. NCBI lineage: Eukaryota > Metazoa > Arthropoda > Insecta > Hymenoptera > Figitidae > Leptopilina > Leptopilina clavipes. The sequence continues at coordinate 78,905 of JUFY01015153.1, forward strand.
TTTGAAACACTATTCAATTTGTGCAATAAAGCTGAAGAGTTTAATTTCAGGTTTGTTATGTTTTGTTCTTGGTTTTCCTAATTTCCATCATATCTTTTTGACACTAATCAAAAGTTTTTGATTTTTAAAAATACAAATCTGGATTTTTTTTTCACAACAGTGATTCTGAGGAAGTGGAAATAAAAATTGAAAACACGAATGAAATTTCTGATGAAGTGAAAATCAAAGAAGAAACGAATGCAGTTTCCGAATCAAATTCATTCAAACAAATGAATATCAATTCTAATCTATCAACAAATAATCAATCAGAGCAGAATTTGGAACAAAAAGAAGAAATTAAACTTCCAAGTGCAAAGAGAAAAGTAAAGCGTATCAGTGCTTCCATTATAAAACCCGTCAAAAAAGCCAAAAGTCGGGTAAATACATTTATTTCATAATTATTTTTCTCGTTAATTTAAATTGTGTATCATTATTGCATTTACGAAATATAATATATTACTAATATATTTGAAACACATATAATTATGAATTATTATTTTTCTTGTAAAAAGTACAATAATTGTGATAATAATAATGTTATATTATATATGCAACATAATTTTATAATTCCCGTTAAGTAGAAAAATTAATTAATTGTACAACTTGAGTAGAAAGTGTGCATTTTTATTATTGACAAATTATGAAATTATACATTTTATCTACAAATTTAAGTCCTAGTCTTAGAAGTTCAATGGTTATATGATGAACATATCTTTATTACAATTTTTTAAAAATAAGTTTTAATGAAAAACTTTTTGAAACTTGAATTAATAAAAAAGGAAAAAATTATAGAGAGAAAATAAATATATTCTCCTTTATAAAAAAATTGCCATGATTTCCAAAGGCCTGCTTTGGTCTCTTTTTGAAAATGAAAAATATAAAAGAGCCAAATGAGATTATCAAATTCCCATTTCTCGTTAAAAATCTACATTTTTAATACAAAAATTTAATTATTCATAAGTCTTTGCATTACTATAATAATCTACATACATGAGATTGTAATAAATGACAATAATATACAAAACAATCTACTAAATTAATTAAACAATTAATTAATAAATTTAACAATTCCAATTAATTGCAGCAGAGTGCAACAAAATTTAGGGATTTTAAATTATCAGTCTAAATCCTTGATCTCTATTTCTACTTGAACACTTATCAAAATTTATCTATCGCTATCCTAACGTATAATATTAATCAGAAAAAACGGAAAAACAAATTAGTGCTTTGTATAGATTTGGAAATAGTGTTTTTTGTGTGAGGCCAATTTAATGTCGTGTTGTCCGAAATTTTGCTTGTGATACGATTAATTATAAAAAGCAGCTTAATATATTTTTTTTACATTCGTTTATAGGCACAATAAAGGCAAAGGCTTTGTGTTTCTGCCAGCATAAACGAAGATACGAAATGCGACTCTATTCTTGTTTTATTATAAGAGAACAACAATGCTATCTAAGAAATTACGTTGTGCGATCGTGTAATTTAATTAATGCACGTTCTTCTCAAGCGTTAATTAAATATTTTGTGTTTGATGGTCTTAAACTAGCGCATTGCTAGAATACTTGTACGACTCGCTTTTCTTTTTTTTTTAACGAAAGACGAAAGTTATATTCAAAAATTCGGTGTAAAATTTTTTTTACAATTTAATTTGAATATAACAAAATAATTCATTTCCAAATTTTTGAAAAACAATTGAATTTGAAATATTCAAATCCTAAATTAATTTTGGAATCAAATGAAACATTTTAATCAATAAAAAATTATTTTTTTAAAAAATATTCTCGCTTAACAAATGTGTTAACATTTTCTATAATTACACGCTGCTTACTTTTTAGAGAATTAAAGAATGGTCCTCGATAAAGAGATGTTTATTTTTCATTGAAAATATCCAAAAATTCCATAATTCGTTCAATTATTTTTCTTTTGATACAAAAAATTTCGGTATATCGAATTTTTCTTTCAAATAGATTATTTTTTGAAATTGGAATAAATTGGATATTTTGAAAAATATAATTGTGGTTTAATCTCTCAATAGTCTCAATTCTGACGGAAATCACAATGCGCTTGATGAAGTCTTTCGATTATACATTATATTCGCAGATGCAAAAATAATGTAACTTTGACGCGCCTCCGGATCAAATATCGCTTGTATATTACTTTAGGCCTTAAAAAATCTTCTAATAACATTTTTGTCATGTAAAAAAATTTGTTTGTCCGTAATATAAAATTCAGACATTTTTAATACAAATTTTTTTATCATTCGACTTAAAAAGGCAAATATCAAAAGCCGTAAAAAAACTTTCGTAAAATTCCTTACGAAAATTTTCCGATTACAAACATTGTAATGAAATTTTTATCAATTTCATTTGTTTGTGCACGAGAATTTACTCCAATTATTTTATACATTAAAAAGTGATTTAAATCTATGTTTCTCTTGTTTTTGATGTTTAAAAAAAATTATATTTTTAAACTAAATAATGTAATGAAAAGATGTAATTTTTAGAATTTCGGATATGATTCTATGTTGTGCATAATATTTTTGTCGATTTGGATTCTTTTTTTTAAAACACCATTACGTGGAGAATAATATAAAAAATTTCCTATTTTGTTGCACAGATAAAAGGTCGAATCATTTTAGATTGACTTTTATGAGCTTCGATGAATTTGAATTGAAGGGAATTTTCCCTTAGATTCGTGATTAATTTTTAATTATTTGGCTAACAAGAGCATTTCCAAGAATCACTTTGCTGTGACGGTGATTTGGCTTTTATTATGCTGTTGGCATCCTCTCTTTCCGAAGCCTCAAATAAACTTGCCTGAATAAATAAGTGTTCATGAATTAATTAGGAACTAATTATTTTTGTTAATTAATTTTCTCTTGGACAAAAATATTCAATAAAATCAAAATTTTTAGAAAAAATAATAATAACTGATTAAATTTTCTGCTAATTATATTAAAATACCCTTCGTCCTCGTTGCTCTCGTATTCTTCTCGCCAATGTGAGAAAAGCCTCTTCAATATTAACATTTTCTTTACAGGAAACTTCAAAAAAAGGCATATCAAAATTTTCAGCTATTTTTTGTCCCCTTTCTGTTTCAACTATTCTATTCAACGATGCATCACATTTATTGGCAGCAAGAACTTTAACAACATCTGGAGATGCATTCTATATTGATATAGTAAAAAGATTTTGCATTACAAATTTCTATTTGATTAAAAAAAAATTTATCCTGAAAATTATTACCTCTTGGATATTACGTAGCCAGTAAGATAGATGATTAAAACTTTCAAGACTTGTGACGTCGTACATTAAAAGAATTCCCATTGCACCGCGATAATAAGCTGTTGTTAATGTTCTGAATCTTTCTTGGCCAGCGGTATCCCTGAAAATTGAAATTTATTTTTATACAAATTATATTTTTGAACATTTAAATTTTAACTTAAACATAAAAAGATAAAGTTTATAAATGAAATTTTTATTTTATTCTGTCAAAGCAATTGGAGTTGAACAAATTTTTGGAAAAAGAGTCATGATCACTGCTACAGTAAATGAAGTAGTGGGAAACCCACAAACTCGTATTTGGTTGTCAATTAATTACTCAATCATCGTAAAACCCTTTGTTGCTGTAACTTTGAATTCCTGGAAATCTAATCCTCTGCCTACTGGAATTGGGTTCTAATCGCATTCTAATGATTGAACGCGTGTGCGGAAATATTACAAATCCTTTTACAAGGTGTAATTTATTCCTGCCAATTAAATTCAGCTAAGAATGATTGTCACAGGAGAACCTATCTCAGTCAACAGCAACGTAGAAAATTACAATTTTTACGGAGACATAATTATATCGTGATGAATCTCAAAGGCAATGGCAAAGTGCTCCAAATATGGGCTCAATTGGGAAGAATATCTCCGGATCGAGAATCAACTGACAGTTTCCTGAGCAGTACCGGACTCCTGTAGAATAATCGATTTCAAAGTCTTATATATACTAATAGTAGAGAAAGTTTACCACTTTTGAGAGACTTTTTAATCTAATTAATGCGAAATCTACCGGCTGTGACGTTCTAAGGGCGGGAAAAGTAATACTATTTGAAATTTTCTTATTAAATTTATCAATTAATAAGTAAACCAACATCTTTTTTCATTGAAATTATACCTAATCATTTGGTTTTAAATTAAATAACTTAAATTTTGAAAAATAAAGTAAACATTATAATAAAAAAAAATTATAATACGAAATACTGGAAATAAATACCCTACATTATAAAATAAATACAGTTACCAAATTTGAAGTTTTATAGGAGTTCCATCAAGATTGATGATTTTTTGCTTAAAATCGATACCTGCGGAATAAAATATACAAAAATTATTATTTCAAAAATATGCATTAAAAAAAAAATACGAAAGTAAATTTAGTTTATACCAAACCAATAAGTTTCTTTAACTGAAGGAATTAATTTTTAACCTAATCTACAAATTGTTTACATCGAATATAATACTCTTTTAATTCAGTTAATAAAAAAAAAGTTCAATATAGAATGAACCTTTGACTCGAATCATAGTTCATCTATTTTTACTTTCCAACATTAATAACTACCTCTAACCTTTCTTTAAATAAATCTCAACTTTTCGGAATACATATGAAAACGATAGACATTCTTTATATATCAAATTAATTAGATTCCCGTTGAAATAATTTAATGGGCAAATTAAATTTATTTTAAATTATCATTGACTAAAGGGAAACAATATTATTGACTCACACGTGAAAATGACAATAGTAAAATTACAAAACGATCAATTTTCGTCATTAAAATAATATGTATAGGTTTTTAAATAGAAAATTAGAAAATAAAATTGTCATCCATATTTAAAAAATATTTTCAAGTATTTTTCTTAATAGATGACAATTAAATTGTAGGTATCAACAATATGATTTAGTGAACGTATAATGCAAGTAATATAATTTTAAAGTGTATTATGAGAATCTGTTAAATTAAAGACAATTTTTTAATAAAAAAAAATATTACCAATGGTAGATATGTAGGTGTCATAATAACGTTCATCACAATATCGATGCACAATGCAAGTTTTCCCAACATTAGAATCTCCAAGAACGAGAACTTTATAAGTGGCAGCAAAATCTAGCGCCATATTTGCTTTGATCACTTCTCGGATCACCCCGAGTCGACGGACTCGTTACATTTTCTTGGGGGTGAGGTGGGTGATGGAATCGATTTGAAGCCTGCGCCTTCCACGATAAATTTTCTCTTAAATTTCCTCATGATTCGATGATACAATGTATTAATCATAAAACATTCCTAAACAAAAATTAAAAACTTTAAACATTCTTAAAAAAAACATACAATTTATAGATATACCTAAAAATGTTATATATTTCTGAAAGAAAATATGTAGATAAAATTTATAAAATATAAAATATTCCCTCCATGAGAAATCAATTTACAAAATTCATCTTTTTTTTGGAATTATTACTGTTTTATTTGTCTATTACACTTGCTGATTTATTCTTCCTCATTTTTCACAATAACTGAAAATTGGAAGATTAACAATTAACAATTGTATCTTGTACAAAATTTACAAAAAAAACGAACAAAGTAGCAAAATCGAAATTATTCTATTCTACAATTATTTGTTTAACGTTAAATTTGATACTTTTTAATAACGAAATATTCAAAGAAATGAATTTTAGCGAAGTGTCGTTTAACTAATTCTTTAAAATTCGATTGATATTTTGTTACAGTGTACATGTTTTTTTTAAGTATATCTAATAATGATATTTGCAGTACATTATGATTCTTCTTACTTAAATGGACGTAATTTGATAGTTTTTTAGTTGGATTATAAATAAATTCAACTAATATTTGCCATACGAGAAACCAAAACAATTTTGTCAGAAACTTGACTAGAAAATCTTAGCGAAAATTAAATTAATTATTTACTGAATTAATAACAATATAATTATCAACTAATAGTGATCTAGTCAATTCAATAATAATAATAATAACAATGTCAATAAGTAAAAAATTCTTTCATTAATGTATTATGTTTCATCAATATGTAGTGCCTACATTGCTTACTGTTATTTTTCGTATACCAAATTAACAATAATCATACACATTACTTAAAAATTGAAACATTTATAGGCACTTTACATTTTATAATAAATCACAAGTTGATTTTTCGCTTTTGATTTAAGTTTACAAAGCAACTTTGTTTGATTTATAAAAAATTTTTTTTGTTTTGATTTTTTTATTAAGAAATTCCTCTCCCATTTGATATTTTCTTCACAGTCAGTTTTAAAATTTTATTCTCAGTCTTATTAAAATTATATATTTAAAACTTTCATTTTTACTTATACACCGAGAAAAAACAATTTCTTTAACCAGTAAAATGTCAAAAACTATTTTTCTCCGTGTAACAATAATAGAAAAAATCGCGATTATAAAAAGTTACTCTACGATAAAAGGTTAATACATAATTGTATACCTACTATATAAAATAGGGAAAATGATATGATAGAAAGGGGGGAGGTGTTAAATACCAACGATTACTACACTACTAACATTTTGATATTTCTATAGTTTTTTTTTAAATAACTATACGAACTATACTATATTCCTAAAAATACTGTTACGTTGTCTTGAGTTCATCCTACGATTTTTTTTAAACTTTCAGTTTCTATCTCTTATTCATAAAATACATGTTGACTAGAGTGATACCTAATAGTTACATTTGTTCTATAAAGGGATACTAACTATTCATTTTTACTCAAAAAGGAAAAATTTTATTTTCCGAAATTTAACTTCCATACTTTTTTCAAGTGACTAGGGGAAGCAACAAAAAATTGCCTTTTAAAAAATATCTTTGGTTCGAATCATAAAATTATAAAAAGTTATAAAATGGCACAAATAAGTAAACCGATAAGAACCATTCCTAACATGAAAGTAATATCGCGTTTGATATTAGGATCTTTCAAACCAGCTCCGGGAAGACTGTAGATGGATCTCCATCGCAATGACCACAAAGGTATAATTACATGCAGAATATCGGGAATCATGAAGCCAAGATCGCGAACGACCTATAATAATTAACATTTACTAAATCTATTGTAATAATAATTTTTCGCACTACATTTTTCTCTAATAAATAGAGAAAGAAAACTATTTTCAAGCAAATTGAAAATATTAAATAATAAATATAATAGTGTGAAAAAAGACCAAGCAATAGAAAAGAATTTCGAATAACAATTAAAAAAAAATCAAGAAGATTATTTCTAAAAAAAAGGAGGGAAAAAATCAACAAGATATTTTCTAAACAGAACAAAAAAATTAATTCCAAAAAAAGAGGAAAATATCGATTCTAATTAAATTAACTATAAAAAAATATAAGGCATTGAAAAAATTTTTTTCACCTGGTGCGCGTATCCTTCACCTCTGACGACGTTTGTGACAAATTGATCCCAACCTCCAGCAAGAATATGCATGAGTGCAATAGCACTAATTCCAAATGCTATTCGATGTGTCACTGGATTTTTATCATCTGCCAAATGTATCACGAGAATTGTCGATACCAATTCCGTGACAGAGAAAAACATTTGATGATACCATTGAGAGTAGAAGTCGTCATTCCAATAATTGATATAGACCCACCACGAGTAATAATGTGAGAAGACAGCCGATAGGAAGAGAATTAACATACTCGTTCGAAGACGATTTTGGAATGCCAACCATGTTAAATATTTCACCGTCTCATAGAACACGATCACTCCAAAAACTATTGATATCCATATTTTTAAAGTATTCGATGTCGCATTGAAGTACATATGTTTATAGGAAGCAATCCCTGACTCGTATGAACCTGAAATCATTAAAATATATTATTTCAATTCTAGAATTTGACATTTCAAATAATATTTCATTATCGAGAATTTTACAAATAATAAATATTCAAAATATATTAAAATATTTTAATTTAAAAAATACTGTCCTTTGAATCAAGAGTTATCTGAATTACCTAAAAATTTAAAAAATAGGGAATAAAAATCCGGATATAATTGAGTGTATAGTAAAGTCTAAATTAAGTATAAATATTACCTTTGAAAACAGTATCCCAACAAGAACAAGAGCAATATTGCTTATCGACATCTCGAGCAAAATCTTGCCAGAAATAGTACAGAAAAGCAATATGCAATGGTGGAATAAGTAGAGGTGCTACAAAACCCACAATTTTTGAGCCAATAGTGGCAACATTAATATATAAAATCCGCTTGAACATGATCGTAATGCAACTAGTTTCCACTATTAGATTTACAGGAAAATCTTCCAGTTACATCGTAGGAAGATAGAATTTTGCTTCTTTTATATTTATTATTAAACTCAATCTCATCAGCCATTGCTATTCCTTTTGTGCTCCAAAATAGTCTCAACAAGTTCCAAATATACGCAAGCTTTTACAAATCGCTGAAATTATTTATAGACCAACCAAATGAGATGACAGGTGACAAAATAGAAAACTTAATTTATATTTATAATTTTTAAAAGTTATTCTATTTCAAAACTTTTAAAAATTAACAAGAAAATCAATTTTCCCAAAGTGAATTAAATTTAAATACAATTTATCCTAAATTTAGGATATTAATTCATTATTGTAAATACTAATTATAATTATTATTTAGACACGTGTTAAAAGATAAAATAGATAAAATTAATTTCAAACATACCTATAAATGAAAAAGCCTGCAATTTGAAGGTTATAAATACTTTCATTTGCCCTTTTTTCAATATTTTTCTAAAATATTTAAAGACGGAAACAATTCGTTGAACCAATTTGAAGAATTATTGACTTTTTTTTAATTCTTACATGTTAGTTTTGAGAAATAGTAAATGAAAATTTAATAAATTTTCCATTACGCCGGAGAGTGACCGGAGTAAAATAATTTAAGTTCAATTCAAGATGAACATGCGTAATAGAAAATGATTATTTCACCTTTCTGTTAAACTGTAATACTTTTTTATACAATGTTTCATTTCTTAAATAGATATAACGGATTGAAAATATCACAAAACTCAAAATTATGCCAAACGTCAAAAACAATTTGTTGGATTTGTTGTATAACATAACCATAAATATTGAAATCACGAATTGGAACTTTTCTACATTGGCGGGAATTTTAAACTTAATTTTAATTATTAAATTCAATTTTTTGTTAATAATTACTTACAAACTACTAGATTTATATAACTCAATTGTTTTTTATGTAATCTAGATGATAAAGTAAAATACTTGTTAAAAATCAAAGTTGAAATTTGGTTATTTAAAAGAAATAAAAAGTATAATAAATATTTAGATAAATGAAATAATCTGAAATATCTTTAGAGTATTGTTAAAATACCTTTCTTTGAAAAATAATATTTTTCAAAAATATGATGAATCCTAAATGAGAATTATAATTTTCTTCTGAAAATTAAATATTCTATTTCATCATAAAAATACAATTTTTTAAAAGTTGAATATTAATTATTTACAATTCATTAAAATCAGCTCACACATCAACATCGAATGGTTGAAAGGCTTTTCTAACCTTCATTGCCAATTCAGTTTCCTTATCCTTATCCATTTGACAATCTCGCCAATCAGCACGATCATTAATATCCAAAATCCTATCACTTACTAGAACTTCTCTGCCGAATTGTAATGGAAAATCTTTTTTAATTCGATGATATAATTTTTCTCCATCTGGCAATTCCACGTAGAAATAAAGCATTCCCTGTTGAGCTATTTGTTGCAATTGCGAATTTCGTGGTATTTCCGTTAATGAAAAATTGTTGCACTCTGCCACTTCCTGTTAAATCATTAAAAATTATACAAACACAATTTAACTTAAAATATTATGCAAATTATATAAATTATAAAGACCTCAAATGTTTCTTTCAACGCAGATGATTGATTCTTGTGTACGGGAATGGCTTGAAGTTGACAATGTGAAGTTTTGAAATTCCTTTCGAAAAATACAGGTACACGATCAGTGGTTGCGTAATATTTTGTCACAGCTTCCTTGAAAAGTTTCATCTCCTTTGCAACACTTTCTGGCAATATAGACAAACTTTGATGATGTGTAACTGGCAAAATTAAAAAATGATCATCGACTACTCCGCCCTTAGCGAGTGCCAGATAAATTTCATTACCGACAGAAATTACTAAATGCTTAGAAACTTCGGGACTTGACAGACAAAACCAACATTTCGCTTGATCGAATTCAAATTTAGCTCTCTTGTTAGGTTGATCGGATCTGTTATTTTTTCTTTTCTCGTTAGGAGGTTCCATATCGAAGAAAAATTGTGTATTTTTCATTTCTGTTGAATTATTTTGATTAAATGGATCTGTACTTAACATCGATTTTGGAAAAGGAGATGTTGTTTCATCCGTGGTCTTGATTATTAATTCTGATAATCGACTTCGATCCACTGGAGTGAGATTCAATGCATAAAGCCATTTTTCTTTCTTTGTATTTCCTACTGAAGCTAGTGACATAAATCTAGTCGCTATTTCCATATTATCCTCAGTTTTACTTTGATTTCTGTAATAAAATAAAATAGGCAAATTAATCACAATTAAATTCTAATATTTTAAAGAAAACTTGGGTGGGAAAAAATACCTATAAGGGGGTCTCTCGTAATGAATGTTCTCCAAGCCACAAAGATGATATCTCGGTTTTATATGTGTCGATAACCAGGCAATAAGTTTGGATCCTTTATATTGAATTTTCGGTTGTTTAGGATCTAAATTTGTAATGCCTTCAGGCCATGGTGATGTCAATAAAAAATCAACACCACGATAACTTGGTTGTCCTTTCAAACATGTATTTCTAACATCCGCAACATCTTTTGCGTTAAAAGAGTAGTCTTTCATTTCTGAAGAACTTTCCTCAACACCACTAAGATATGCAATTTTTAATCCTGAACTTGCAGTATAAAGTCCTCGTCTTCCAAGATATGTGAGATTTTGACAGATCTCACAACCATTAAGATCTGGATAATGTTTTATGTCTGATTCACGATTAGGACCAATAATATAAGTTGGCACTGGAATTGGTTTACTTCCATTTTTAAATGGTTCAAGTTCAATATTATTTTCGCCGAAAAAATTGCCCACACATAGAAGAAAATCAAAAGGACCATTCTTTTTGTTTATAGTGTCAACTTTTTTGAATAAGAATTTAAATTGACCATCTACATCACCACAAATTAATACTTTCTGTTTTTCCGACATTATATCTTTGTATATTTTCACTTTTAAACGAATATTTATTATTTTTAAGCAATTAATTAACTCAACTGTTTACTGATGTTTATAATTTTTTTGGTGAACACATGACATAACCTCTAATGCATCTACAACCAGGGATGGCTATATGTAAGAAACTCGGGGTATTTTATGTATGTTTAGGTAAGTCACGTAAGTAAAAGTTTCAAATAATATTTATGAAATATTGATTACATTATGTTGCAGTCAATGAATTTGTTTATTGTATTAATTTTATAACAAGAAATCATGGATAATATCGTTTGGTTGAGTTTTTATTTATAATTAATGTGTTTTGAACAAACAGGTTTAAAATATTGCGCGAAACTTTCGCAAGATGGCTACTGTTTGAGGGATTCTAATTGGCTGACTTGAAGAGCATGGTTGGATGCGTGAAAACTGTTTATTACAGTAATTTACGAGAATTTGTGATGACAGAACTACATAACTCTGGCGGCGAGACTTTTGGCTCTGCGCTTTTGGGAACGGAATGCAGAAGTCAAAGACGAAGACAGACGAAGAGAAGAGAGAAAGAGAGAGTAATAAGATGGAATGAAAAGGGATATAGTTGAAAAGGGGTAGAAAATGATAAACGCTAGGCGTGTCGGCGTCGTTTTTTATAACATTTGTCAATGATATTTGGCTTTTTCGGAAAAAGTAAAGTTCTCCGATAGAATCTAAGTGAAGTGCCGATAAAGAGGATTTATCTGGATGACATTTCCTTCGTGAATATGATGCGAAGAGCGTGGGATATAATAATGAGGATTGAAAGGATCAAGAAGGCACGCAATGGATAGCGTGCTATAAAACTATCCACGAGGTATACCTCCAATGCAATAACCTATATTGAATATACGAAATGTCTGCGTAGATGTAGTTTGCCAATGTCCAAAAGAAGGGAATGCTTATTTCGGGTAAATTTTGGGCGATAGCCTGTGCCAGGTTATGGAGACAGAGAGTGTAAAATCAGGGGCTAGTGAGCATAGCCATAGCCTTCATAGCAAGGGTTCTCAGAAACATCATCATCGCACGCATAGCAACAAATACCATCATCGACACAACTCACATCGAAACACAAGGTATCATTAATTGTTACTCGCATTTTTTCTTTTCCTTTAAAAATACATCTGTCCCCTTGGTAGCAATTTTTTTTATCATACCCATTATCTGATTCACTGCCTCATTACTCTAATAAAGTATAATTAGCTTTAACGATAAATTATTAGATGCTCATGTTTTATTATTTATACAATTGATTTAATTTTAATTGATTGTGCTAAGTTTATAGGAGCAAAGATATTCTATATATAAGATGTAGGTCTTTGATATTTATAATTCTTATCTTTAGATTTCTTATTTTGAAAATGTCAATGAAGAAATTGATTTGTTATACTTTGTAACTTCATAATATTTTTACCTATCTACACAAATTTTTAAACATTAATTTATCAAAAAATACTAATTCAGAAAATTCATTAAATTGATTTCAGTAAAAGTAATCGAGGTCAAAGGAAAGACCGCCTTAATTTGGAGACGAATGATATGGCCCCATTTCAAACAACAGTCAACATTCGTGGTGAAAGTGTTGATAACATGGGTCAGGAAGTAATCGAGGTACAAATCCTACCCCAGGATGAGAATTGGGGAGAAAACACAACAGCTGTCACGGGAAACACCTCTGACAGATCAGAATCAACAGAAGATGTCAGTCATTGGCCAAATGATATGGAAAGTTCATTTGGTTTCAAGTGCCATCGATATGTAAGCTGGATGGTAGCAATGTTCCTTGGAATAAGCGCCTTTTTAAGTCCTATTGCTATGGTTATACTGCCAAAAGTAGCATTTCTCCCAGAGCATTTGTCTGTTCTACCAGTGGAGAAAAAATTGGAGCTACTCGCCTGTAATGCAGAATGTAAAGGACAACTTCTTGGACTAACGTTTAAACTAGTTTTATTAGGCTTAGGAACATGGGCAGTCTTTTTACGGCCTAGATATTCAACAATGCCGAGAGTATATCTCTTCAGAGCTGGGGTTCTCGTTTTAACCATGCTTTGTATTTGTACTTACTGGTTATTTTATATTGTACAGGTAATTAAACTTTCAAGAATGTTTTTTTTTCATTTAAAAAAGATTCACGAAAGTTTTAATTTGAAATATTAATTATAACTTTTTTTGAATTCTAGTTAACGGAGATTGCGAAGAGCGTTTCCAATGGGGAGTTATCAGGTTACAAAAATTTGGTAGCTTATGCAAGTACTTTTTCTGATACGCTACTATTTATTCACTATATTGCTGTCCTATTGATTGAGATTCGTCAATTACAACCAATGTATTATCTCAAGGTAAGAAAAATGGAGCATAAAAATTTCCTAGAAACTATTTAACAGGATATCGATTTAACCGTAAAAAAAGAAAATAGAAATTGAATTAAATAAATTATAAAAGATTTTCATCTTTTCAGGTGGTAAGATCTCCAGACGGTGAGTCAAGATCATACGCAATTGGACAATTGTCAGTGCAAAGAGCGGCTATTTGGGCTTTGGAAAAATATTATACAGAGTTCTCAATCTATAATCCGTACTTGGATCGATTGCCAGTTTCGAAATCAGGTAGGAAACAATCGAGTTTTAAATTCTACGATGTAGATGGAACGGTGACTGGTGGCGGTCAAAATCGCAGTGGGAATGGAGGCGATCGAGCTGTTCTTGCGGCACAGGCCCGTCGTAGGGATTCAAGTCATAATGAGCGTTTTTATGAGGAACACGATTACGAGAGGCGTGTTCGTAAGAGAAAAGCTCGTCTCATTACCGCTGCGGAAGAGGCTTTCGCTCATATCAAACGTCTACATTCTGACGCTGATTCGGCGCCAAATCCTGGACCAATGGATCCAATGGAAGCTGCTCAAGCTGTATTTCCATCAATGGCAAGATCATTACAAAAGTACCTGAGAGTAACGCGACAGCAACCTCGTCATTCGGTTGAAGCAATACTTGCGCGACTCGCTCGATGTTTAGCGCAGGACGCTGCACCGAAAGCATTTTTAGAGCCGTTCTTCAGCTCAAGTCCTGTGCTCTCACACGAAAAAGAGCGACAAAGAAAATCCCAACATTGGGCTTTAGTTTGCGAGGGTGAATTACCATCGCGATTGATTACCGATGGATGTGAATTTCAATTGCGACAGGGAGAAGTCGCTTTACTTTGCACGGTTCAACGATTGCCACATTTTAATCTCACTGAGCAACTTGCTCATCCTAAGTCTAACAAGTTTCTTCTCAGGCTTAACTCAGAGACTTCCGTGTAACAATAACCAGGTTGTGTTCATAGATAATCTAATTTTCTTTTAAATGAAATTTAAATCGAGAATTTTTTCAAGACTAAATAATTAGTATTAAAGCACTGGCTTTCGTCATATTTACAGAAAATAAAATTTACTTACCATTATTTTTTCTCCTCCACAATCAATAGATTTTTCAATCTTCTGGCATCATATCTGTAAAATAGAAAAGTCAGTGAATTAATACTTATTTATAGTAATAATAATTTAATTTAATGCTTTCTAAAAGTGTCGGAAGTTTTTTTTTATTTTAGTTTTATAATTTTTTTTTAAACTTCTAGCCAAGTAAAATCTAAAGAGATTTTGTAAAATATTTGGGAAGTTTGATTACATATTTGATATTTAATACTCTTGCCAAGGAAATATTTATACTCAGGGAACTTTTGTTCCATTATCAAATAAATTTAATTATTGCGAATGATAATTAAATATAATTCAACATAGTTTTTAAATTATGCATTTAATTATAATGATAAATTATCATAAGTTAAACATCATCATAAATGATGTTGCTTTTAATTATTTTTATTTGAATGTAATTCAAGTGATTATATTTAAGACTTAATTATTGATCTCTTTTTTTTTCTTTCCTTTTTTTAAATTATGAACATGCCATTGGATTTTTAGTTATTAATGATAATTAATTACATTGTCTTTTAATTGCGAAGCTTTTAAAATAATCATTAATATCGAACAATTTTTCGCAACGATGCTCAGTGTCTTATATAAACCAAAGTTTGATGAAAATCTAGAAATATATTGCATTTGACAAATTGTAACTGGTGAAATCTTGTCAAATGCAGATGGTCAATTGAAAAGTAGCTTTTTATAAAATAATCTTGTTTTAAAATACAAGATTATTACTAATACAGTAAATTTTGTTTTTGCATTTAAAGACATTATTTTTTCTCAGAAACTTGTGAAAATCTTATAGTTTGGTGTTTAATCGATTAATTTGTTTAATTAAACATATCTTTAAATTTTTATAAATTATGGAATAATTTTTTAATCTTCTGAGAAAAAAATAGTTCTCAGTGATAAAATTAATTAATTACAATAAATTAACATTATTTTGAAAAACTTTTCAATTTGAGATTTGAAAACAATGTTAATGTTTTGTAATAAAAGAAAGCACATAATTATTTTAAAGAATGCAAAATTCTCTTGTTAATAACGCACTAATTTTATGAATTTAAATGAATTTTTTTTGTAATGAAAAACCATTTTCGCAGGTTAGCGTTTGCACAAATTATTCATAAATAGAATTGAATGCGTGTGTGCATATAAATGTATGTAATTAAAGCAGATCATTTTTAAATTACAAATTATATTATTAGAAAAATTGTGAAATACAATAATGAAAACAGCAATGTTGTTGACTTGCAATCGAGCACTTGTAATTAAAGCACAGAGAGCTTTAAATGTTGGAAAGTCAATTTTTTTTTTAATTTTGTAACACTTAAAAAATTCCATTTTTACAATAATTAAATGTAAATTATTTTTTTATACTTTTTTTTCGTTTTTAAATTATTAACACAAGTAGTTTTAATTTGCTGCCAAAGGTAAAGAAAAATTCATGAATTTTGCTCAGTTTTATATTAGTTTAAAACTCAAAGGAAAATACTCAAACGTGTTAGTATTAATTTTCGAAAATTCAAGAGCTAATTGTTCAAGCCAGCTCTCTAAATGAAGGATCTGTTTCAATTTTGAGAAAGATATTTGATATTGTAAATAATTAAATAATAGAGAAAGGTGGTGGATATGATGGTGCAGGACTTTGTAAAAAAAAAAATAACTGTTATAAAAATATCTATAAATTGTAATAAAAGCCTCTCTCTGCCTTTATGAATATTATACTCTTAAGTGAAGGGGATTTATGAAAAAAAAATATATTATATATAAAGAAAATGAAAAAAATAAAAACCGAAAACGATGAAAAATTGAAAACATTTCCACTTCACTTTTTAGCGACAACAATGAGATATCAGTATTTTTATGGCCACATATCAGATTTCATATACACTTTGTGATTCTTTTTTAATGCAAAAAAAAAAAAAAAAAAC